>OZ018368.1:17500-27500 GCA_963969515.1 Yponomeuta evonymella | reverse complement strand
CGAGAACGCGATGTCCTCCCCTCCAAGCTTCAACTTGGGTGGGATTACATCGCGCTTCCTGGTGACCACCATAGCTTGGGTCTTACGAGCGGCGAACCTCATCTTAGCCGCCTCTCCCCACTCGGACACGGCGTCCAGCGCGGCATTGAGGATGTCCTCGAGCTCACCCACAGTCTGCGCCGCGGCGATAATTAAAATATCGTCCGCGAACGCCTGCAGGTGAGCTCGAAGGTCCCCACCGCGCCGGAGCAAAGGGTCGAGTAACAGGTTCCACAGCAGGGGACCGCACGTCGAGCCTTGGATGCAACCTTTCGAAGTGGGTCTGTCTACTTGTGCCCCCGCATACCTGACTGTGACCTGTCTTTCGCTCAGGTAGCTGCACAGAAGTTGGTAGACAGACTGGTCGCATCCGGTGGCCAGGATCTGGTGTTTTATTCCGGGCCACCACGCATTGTCGAAAGCCCCCTCGATATCGAGGGAGACGACTCCGACAATGCGTTTCTGCCCGACGTGATCTCTTATGAGCTGTACAGCGTCATACAAAGCGTCCTCCGTGCTGCGCTGCGGCATAAAGCCATATTGGCGCAGGCTCAGTCCTCCGCCCGCCCCGAGCTGCCAGAGAAGCCTCCCGGCCATCATCTTCTCTAAGATCTTCCCCAGGACAGACAAAAGCCCGATTGGTCTGTAGGATTTCGGCTGCGAGTAGTCATCCCTGCTGGGCTTAGGCAGGATTTTGACTACCGCAGCCTTCCAGTCCCTGGGGAAGTATCCCAGAGAAAGGCAGGCGTTCATCAGGGCGACAAATACATCATTTCTCGCCCTGATGGCCGCACTGCAGATGTCAGCCGTGAGGCCGTCCCCCCCGGGCGCCTTTTTAGGGTGGATACCCTTCAAGACGCCCGAGAGCTCGTGATGGGAGAAGGGAATAAACTCCCGCGGCTTGGCCCTGGCTTCATCCTCCATGCGGGCGACTGCCTGTCTGACACGGGCATGGGTGTCCGACTCGGACTGAAGATCGTCAGCTGGGAAGAATGTATCAGCTATGAGAGCTGTGGAGCCAACGGCATCCAGGGCGCGTCCATCTGCGCCGCTGAGGAGGGTATCTTCCCTCCTACGAGCGGCGCATCTTAGCACCCTATAGATGCCGTCCCACACACTCTCATGCTGCTGCTTAGTGCAGAATTCCACCCAGCTGGCGGTCTTGGCCGCCTCAATGGCGGCCTTGTAGTCCTCCTTGGCCACCAAATATTCCGCAACCACCCCGTCCCTTCGGCGGCTACTCGCGTGCCGGATTCGACCCCTCAACGTAATGAGTTTTCGCTTTTTAAGCTGCAACTCATGGCTCCACCAAACCACCCGTTTGGGTGCCTTTGGTGGAGCCAGAAGAGGGATCGAATCCTCGCACGCGCCGTGAATCGCCGCTGTATACTTTCCAATGGCCTCCTCAAGCCCGCTAGGCGTCTCGATAGCCTCGATTTCCTCGACCGTCCAGTCTCCTAGACGGTCGACGAACGAGGCCCGAAAAGTAGCCCAGTCGGCCTTCCCGGCGAGGTAACGCCTGGTGGATCCGCTGGCTCTGTCCGGCTCCGTCTCGGGCCCCACCCCCACCTCGAACGTAATCGCCCGATGATCGGGAGCGGAGGGGATGAGGTCCGGACGGACCATCCAGCCCCTCACACGATGGAAGAGCGCCGACGTGGCGAGGGTCACATCTACGATGCTGGTAAACAGCTTGTCCCCCCGCCAGATGTAAAAAGTCGGCGCTCTTCCCTCGTTGAGAACCTGCAGATCCACCTGGGCTGCGAACTCGGAGAACAGAGTACCTCTCTGGTCCTCGCGCTCGCAGCCCCACCAAAGGCTTTTGGCGTTAATATCCCCGCCGAGAAGGACCGCACTGGTGCCCATGCGGTCCATGAAGGCCTGGATGTCACGAAGGTAGGGGGTGATGTCTTGGTCTCCCTCAAGGTACACCGAGACCAGGCCGATCTTCTGCCGATTCCACTCCACCACCACCGCCACGACGTTCTCCGTGACTGGGTTAGGTTAGGTTAGGTTAGGTTAGGTTAGGTTAGGTTAGGTTAGGTTAGGTTAGGTTAGGTTAGGTTAGGTTAGGTTAGGTTAGGTTAGGTTAGGTTAGGTTAGGTTAGGTTAGGTTAGGTTAGGTTAGGTTAGGTTAGGTTAGGTTAGGTTAGGTTAGGTTAGGTTAGGTTAGGTTAGGTTAGGTTAGGTTAGGTTAGGTTAGGTTAGGTTAGGTTAGGTTAGGTTAGGTTAGGTTAGGTTAGGTTAGGTTAGGTTAGGTTAGGTTAGGTTAGGTTAGGTTAGGTTAGGTTAGGTTAGGTTAGGTTAGGTTAGGTTAGGTTAGGTTAGGTTAGGTTAGGTTAGGTTAGGTTAGGTTAGGTTAGGTTAGGTTAGGTTAGGTTAGGTTAGGTTAGGTTAGGTTAGGTTAGGTTAGGTTAGGTTAGGTTAGGTTAGGTTAGGTTAGGTTAGGTTAGGTTAGGTTAGGTTAGGTTAGGTTAGGTTAGGTTAGGTTAGGTTAGGTTAGGTTAGGTTAGGTTAGGTTAGGTTAGGTTAGGTTAGGTTAGGTTAGGTTAGGTTAGGTTAGGTTAGGTTAGGTTAGGTTAGGTTAGGTTAGGTTAGGTTAGGTTAGGTTAGGTTAGGTTAGGTTAGGTTAGGTTAGGTTAGGTTAGGTTAGGTTAGGTTAGGTTAGGTTAGGTTAGGTTAGGTTAGGTTAGGTTAGGTTAGGTTAGGTTAGGTTAGGTTAGGTTAGGTTAGGTTAGGTTAGGTTAGGTTAGGTTAGGTTAGGTTAGGTTAGGTTAGGTTAGGTTAGGTTAGGTTAGGTTAGGTTAGGTTAGGTTAGGTTAGGTTAGGTTAGGTTAGGTTAGGTTAGGTTAGGTTAGGTTAGGTTAGGTTAGGTTAGGTTAGGTTAGGTTAGGTTAGGTTAGGTTAGGTTAGGTTAGGTTAGGTTAGGTTAGGTTAGGTTAGGTTAGGTTAGGTTAGGTTAGGTTAGGTTAGGTTAGGTTAGGTTAGGTTAGGTTAGGTTAGGTTAGGTTAGGTTAGGTTAGGTTAGGTTAGGTTAGGTTAGGTTAGGTTAGGTTAGGTTAGGTTAGGTTAGGTTAGGTTAGGTTAGGTTAGGTTAGGTTAGGTTAAAGAGCTCTTGGTTCGAATACTAGTAAATGATCGGTTTCCTTTTGGAAGGCAAAAAGACCCCGGTTCGAGTTCAGTGTCCGGTTTTTTTTGATGTTTTTTGAATAAATAATTTGGTTTTGATTATTTTGAGGGTTTTGTTTGTTCTGGGGATTGGTTTTGAAATTTATTTGGGTCTTTGGATATTTGGGTGACAAAATTTGGGTAGTTTTCGAGATAGGTGATGGAAGGGGAATCCCTTCATGCGGATTATGGGGGAGAGATGAGCGGTAGGAGATCCGCCGTGGGTGACCTTTTGCCCAGTGGGACAGCCAGGGGGGGGGAAGTGCCGGAGGGGCCCAAGGTGGGGGCCAAGAGGGCGAACCCCTACTTTAGGCTTGAGATCCCCGCGCCAAAGATCACCCCGGCGGGACGTGGACGAGGGGCGAAGGGAGTTACTACGAGGGCAACTGCCGGCCATTGCACCGGCATGTCGGCCGCCCGGAGGAGTCTGCGCGAGACAGATCGCCAGGAATCCGAAGAGGAGGAGGAAGAGAGCGATCCGGAGGAATGCGGCAGCGTGCGAGCCGTACCGGCCGACGCGGATCCGGTGGACGTTGTGCGCCGGGCCGCGGAGGTGGTACTGGCAGAGACGGCCAAGTCCCTCAATTTGAAGGGAGGCATCCGGGGCAACATCAACTCCGCCTGCCGCGAAATTGTGGCGGCGGTGGCTAGCCTCCAACCGCAGGACGAAGGGGAGGTCGTCCGCACCCTGCGGGCGGACAACAAGCGCATGAGGGAGGAACTCGCCCTCATGCGCTCCGAACTGAAGGCCGTCCGTAGGGCCTTTTCGGAGAGAGGAAAGGAGCCGCCTGCTCCGGGCCCGAGTGCGCCGGAAGCTGGCGACGTGATGGCGCTCCTAGCGGAGTTTAAGGAGGAGCTCTCCCGCGAGCTCTTCACCTCTCTGGGGGGGATGGTGAACGCCAGGTTGGAGGCAATCTGTCGTCGCCTCCCCCCGGAGCCTGTCGCCCGCCCACCGCTTGCTGCGGACAGGAGGAGGGTAGAGCAGCAACAGCAGGGGGTGGAGGGGGCGCGGGAGAGCAGCGGCTCCCAACTGCAACAACAGCGGGGGCCAGGGGCTCCGCCTGGGGGCGCCGGCCTGGTGGCAGCAGGGGCGACCTTGATGCCGCCGGCTAACCCGGCGCCGGCGCCGCGGTTTGGTGGTAGGGCTCCCGCGCGAGCCTCGGTGGCCCCTGCCCCCGCTCCTGAGCCACCGGCGCGGGCGCCGGAGCCGGCGTGGACGGAAGTGGTCAGGCGGGGTGGGGGGAGGAGGCCCGCTCCGCCTGCTCCCCGGGCGAGCCAGCCTTCGGGTCGGGCCCCTGCCCCGGCGAGGAAGCTGGCGGTGCCCAAGACGGCGGCCGTGGTGGTGGCCCTCAAACCGGATGCCGAGGTGTCATACGCCGATGTTATGAAGAGGGCCACCCAAGCCTTCCGACTCCAGGATGTGGGCCTTGAAAGCGTCAAGATCCGCAGGACTGCGGATGGGGCCCGCATCCTGGAAATCCCGGGCGCCAATATGGGCAGAGCGGCCGACGAATTGAGGGGACGCCTGGAGGCAGCCATCGGGGACACCGCGCGGGTATACAGGCCCGTTATGATGGCGAGCCTCCGGGTGACCGGTCTCGACGAGGCGGCCACACCGGAGGCGCTGGCTGGGGCGGTGGCGGCCCTGGGGCGCTGCGGGCCTGCGGAAGTAAGAGTCGGCCAAATTAGTTACGGGTTTGGCGGCGCGGGCTCGGCGTTCGTGCAGTGCCCCGTCGAAGCGGCCAACGCCGCGATCGAGGCGGGACGCATCGCGGTGGGTTGGTCGGCCGCCAGAGTCGTGGCCCTGGAGCAGCCACCGCTCCGGTGCTATAAGTGCCTGGGAGTGGGGCACACCAGGGCCACGTGCCCATCACCGGTGGAGCGGGGGGGCCTGTGCTACCGCTGCAGCAAGCCGGGCCACAAGGCGGCGGGCTGCAAAGAGGAAGTCTTCTGCGCAGTCTGCCACCACGCCGGGCTGCCAGCGGGGCACAGGATGGGCGGCTTGAGATGCAAGCCGCCCAAAACCAGGGGCGCGGCATCCCCCAATCGCAGAGCTCCTCCGGAAGCCGCCGCAGCCGCCGGACCCCCAATGAACGGGGCGACTGAGGGACAACCCATGGACCAGTGATGCCTGCACACCAACAGCTCACTGGTCCCCGTGAGGTGCTGCAGGGAAACCTCAACCACTCCGCCCGTGCTCAGGATCTCCTGATGCAGAATATGGCGGAGTGGAGCATTGCCCTGGCAGCTGTGGCGGAGCCATACGCGGTCCCTCAGCGCCCCAACTGGGTGGGCTCCACCGACGGCCAGGTGGCTCTGGTGGTCCCGACCATCGGGGCGGCCCTCTCGAGCACCGAAAGGGGGGCGGGCTATGCGGCCGCAAAGTGGGGGGACACACTCGTGGTGGGGGTGTACTTCTCCCCCAATCGGCCGCTGGACGCCTTCCAGGAGTTCCTGGGGAGGCTCGAGAGGGTCATCGGGAGAGCCGGTGGGGCGCCCGTCCTAGTTCTTGGCGACTTTAACGCCAAGAGCCGGGACTGGGGGAGCCCTAACACGGACCTCAGGGGGGCCGAAGTGATGGAATGGGCGACCGCGGCGGGCCTCGTCATCCTCAACCAGGGCGGCGCGCAGACGTGCGTACGCCGGCAGGGGGGGTCGATAATCGACCTCTCCTTCGCGACCCCTGCCCTGGCTGCGCGCGTCACCGGGTGGAGGGTGTTGGATGACGAAGAGACCCTCTCGGATCATTTGTATATCCGCATGAGGGTCTCCCCGCTGCGGGATGCCGTGCCATCGGCCCCCCACGGCCAGAGAGCTGGGAGGGGCTTCCCCAGATGGGCGGTCACCCGGCTCGACCGTGACCTGGCTAAAGAGGCCGCCATTATAGAGGCGTGGTGCGACCCCCCGACCGCCCTGCGGGGGGTCGATGAGAAGGCAGCCCACCTTAGGGCTTCCCTCACGGCGGTGTGCGATGCGGCTATGCCCAGGGCTAGACCGTTCCGAGGGCGGCGACAGGTGTACTGGTGGAACTCCGAAATCGCCGCCCTCCGCGAAGAGTGCAACGGGGCCCGACGGGCATACGTCCGCTGTCGCAGGAGGGGGCACACCGCCGAGGAGGAGGACCTCCTCCACACCGCGTGGGCCCGGAGGAAGGCGGCACTCCGGGCCGCCATCGGCAAGGCCAGGGATGAGGGCTGGGAGGAGACTCTGGCCACCCTCAACAGGGACCCGTGGGGACGCCCCTACAAGATGGTTCGGAACAAGATAGGGGGCGCCCCCCCCATGGATTCCATGGAGCCAGAGCTCCTCCGCGGGGTGGTCGAGGGCCTCTTTCCGGCGGCCCACGACTTCACCCCGCCCAGAATGGCGCCACCGTCAGTGGCCCCGGAGCGGCCGCTCGTCGTCCCCCCCGTCACGGACGACGAGCTCACCTGGGCCATTTTACGGCTCAGGCGCGCCGGGAAAGCTCCGGGTCCGGACGGGGTGCCGGGAGGGGTCCTCTTCCTGGCGCTCCAGCGGCTCGGGGACCGCCTCAGATCCCTCATGGAGGACTGCCTGGGGGAGGGGCGCTTCCCGAGCTGCTGGAAGGAGGGTAAATTGTGCCTGCTGAGGAAGGAGGAGCGCCCAGCAGATTCCCCATCAGGTTACCGCCCCATCGTGCTGCTGGATGAGGTCAGTAAGCTCTTCGAGCGAATACTGGAAAGCCGCATCCAGCAGCACCTAGAGGAGACGGGCCCGGACTTGAGCGACAATCAGTTCGGGTTCCGCAAGGGGCGGTCAACCATGGATGCTGTGGGCGCCCTCAGGAGGTTTGGGCTGCAGGCGGAGGAAAGGGGGGAGGGAGCCGTGGCGGTGTCTCTGGACATCGCTAACGCCTTTGGCTCCCTCCCCTACGAGGTGATAGAGGAGGCGCTCCGGTACCATGAGGTGCCGGGGTACCTCCGGAGGGTCGTGGGGCACTACCTGACAGGGCGGGTGGTGCTCTACGACCACGGCGGAGCTCGGTGTGCCAGGGCCATGTCGTGCGGGGTTCCACAGGGATCCGTGCTGGGTCCACTCCTGTGGAACCTCGGATTCGACTGGCTCACCAGAGGAGCACAGCTTCCGCGCATGGTCACCGTGTGTTATGCTGATGACACACTGGTGGCCGTGCGGGGTAAGCAGCTGGAGGAGGTGCTCCGAAGGGCAGAAGTGGCCACCGAGCTCACGGTCCACCGCGTGGGCCTCCTGGGGCTAAAGGTCGCCCTCCAAAAGACCGAGGCGATGGTCCTCGGGGGGAGGGGCTGGAGGGTGGGCGCAGGCACCACCCTCAGAGTGGGAGAGGAGCGTGTCCAGGTCAGGCCTAATATTAAATATCTGGGTCTGGTCCTGGACAGGTGGTGGTCCTTCAAGGACCACTTCACCAGACTGGGTCCTCGCCTCGTGGGTGCGGCCTCGGCACTGAGTCGGTTGCTGCCGAACATCGGAGGGCCAAACGCCCCGTGCAGAAAACTGTACGCGGGCGTAGTGCGGAGCATGGCCCTCTACGGCGCACCGATTTGGGCCGAGAGGCTGACTGGGTGCACCACTGCTCTGCTGCGGCGTCCGCAGAGAGTGGTGGCCCAGCGAATGGCGAGGACCTACCGCTCCACCTCCCACGCTGCGGCGTGTCTCCTTGCCGGGACCCCGCCCTGGGACCTGGACGCCGAGCACTTGGCGGACAGGTACCGGCGCAGGGCGGAGGTCAGAGCGGGAGACAATCCTCCGGACCCCGAGGAGGCGAGGAGGGCGGCCCGGGAGGCCCGCGAAAGGCTGAGGGAGCGGTGGAGGGTGGCCCTGGAGAACAGCCATTACGGCACGAGGACAATAGGGGCCATCCTCCCCGTAATGGAAGAGTGGTTGGACCGCGAGGGGGGGGTACCAACCTTCCGGCTGGCGCAGGTGGTGTCCGGACACGGCTGCTTCGGGCACTACCTGTGCATGATAGGGAGGGAGCCGGACACCCGTTGCCACGAGTGCGGCGCCGATGACGACACGGCCCAGCACACTCTGGAGGTGTGCAGCCGCTGGGCCGGGGAGAGAGCGGCACTCGTGGCGGAGACGGGTTTGGTGGATCTCTCGCTGCACAGCGTCATCGCGAAGATGCTGAGCAGCGAGAGCCACTGGGAGGCGGTCGCCTCCTTCTGCGAAGAGGTCATGTCGCAGAAGGAGGCGGCGGAGAGGGAGCGGGAGGCTGCGGCCGACGCGCTCCCTCAACGCCAGACGAGGAGGGGTCGAAGGCGTCGACACTTTGTCCGCCTCGGCCCCTAAGGGACCTGCGGTTGGTCCCACCGCCTGAGGGGAGCTCACTAATACTGTGAGCCCCCCCCCCTTCCAGGCGGGTACCCCGGCGCAAGCCGGGGTTGCCGGGGGGGCACTCTGGTAGAATGCCTAGCGATCCCAGGGTGCCCCTACACCAAACCGGCCCAGAGGGAACCGCCGGAGTGGAGTTTAGTGGGTAGGGCCAGTCTCTCCCCCCTCTTTCTAGTAAAGAGGGTTGAGAGCGGCGAGTCCCACATACCCCCTGGAGTTTTACCCCAGGGGGATGCGTAAATGCATTCTCCACTCCGTCAAAAAAAAAAAAAAAAAAAAAAGGTTAGGTTAGGTTAGGTTAGGTTAGGTTAGGTTAGGTTAGGTTAGGTTAGGTTAGGTTAGGTTAGGTTAGGTTAGGTTAGGTTAGGTTAGGTTAGGTTAGGTTAGGTTAGGTTAGGTTAGGTTAGGTTAGGTTAGGTTAGGTTAGGTTAGGTTAGGTTAGGTTAGGTTAGGTTAGGTTAGGTTAGGTTAGGTTAGGTTAGGTTAGGTTAGGTTAGGTTAGGTTAGGTTAGGTTAGGTTAGGTTAGGTTAGGTTAGGTTAGGTTAGGTTAGGTTAGGTTAGGTTAGGTTAGGTTAGGTTAGGTTAGGTTAGGTTAGGTTAGGTTAGGTTAGGTTAGGTTAGGTTAGGTTTTTTTTTTTTTTTTTTTTTTTTTTTTTTTTTTAGTAAGGTACCGCCACTATTTATTCTGTGGCGACCTTTAGTCAATTTTATTAAAAACCGTCATGGGATAAAATTTCAATTAAACTTATACAATAAGATGTCTTTAGTCAAAAGTTAAAAGTAAACATGTAAAAGTGAATGTCTTAAGTTTAAAAATAAAAAGTTGCAATGAAATAATAAAATATACAGTATTATGTAGCTAGACTTTAAAATTAATAAAATAAAATTAATAAAATTAATAGACCCCGACGCCTTGTCTCTGACTACTCCTGAGAGTAGTGACAAGCAAGGCGCCGGGGTTTGACATAAAATTTAAAAATTTACAAAGTAGACATGTCTAAAATTTGGTTTAAAATTAGTAAATTAGATCTAAAGTTTTTTCTTTTTTATCTCTCCTTCTCTTTTCCTTTCCTTTTCCTCTCTTTTTTTTTTTTTTTTTTTTTTTTTTTTTTTTTTTTTTTTTTTTTTTTTTTTTATATGAATGTCTTAATATTAGGACTACTTAAAGTTTATATAATACAAGTCATAAACTGGCTATAAATTAGTCTCACACCATCATATTTATATCGTAAGTATGTAATTCTCTGGATGCCCCGACGCCTTGTCTCTGACTACTCATATGAGTAGTGACAAGCAAGGCGCCGGGGTTAAACGTAAAACTTAAAATTATTTAGATGGACTTTAAAATGTCGAGATATAAATCGAAATTGTCCTGGGATAAAATGTCGGTTAGGTTAGGTTAGGTTAGGTTAGGTTAGGTTAGGTTAGGTTAGGTTAGGTTAGGTTAGGTTAGGTTAGGTT
>OZ018368.1:0-7500 GCA_963969515.1 Yponomeuta evonymella | reverse complement strand
GCGCGCGTCACCCCCAGGGCGAAGGGCAGGAAGATCTCTCGACTCTTCGAGTCGGCCATAAAGGCGGCGAAAGCCTCGCACCTCACCGCTGCTCCCAGGAGTATCTCGCAATCGGCCCGTACAGCTCCAAAACGGGGGCACTCCTCCAGCAGGTGCTCCAGCGTTTCGGGAGTCTCGTCATCACAAATGCAGGACGGACTCCCCGCGAGCTTGAACCTGTGGAGGTACGCTCGAAAGCCGCCGTGCCCCGTCAGGAGCTGCGCCTTGGCATTGCACATTGTGAATTTGCCAAGGACTTTATGGGCCGATGCGACGTCCGGGAAGAACAGCGAGGTGACGCGGCCTGTGGCAGACTCGCTGTAGCGGGTCTGCCACTTTGCCACTGTCTCCCGTCTCACCTGCAGTTTTGCATGTGAGACGGGATACAGGTCGTAGGCTGCCGCGTCTTTGCGAGACAACGCCGCCCTCTTGGCCAACTCGTCTGCGCGCTCGTTGCCGGGGATCCCGACGTGGGCCTTGATCCAGAAAAACCGGATCAGGCCCCCGTTATTCTGTATGTCCCTCAGCTGACCGTGAATTTTCACGGCCAGCTGATGTGTGGGCGAGGGGTTCCTGAGCAACTCCAGAGCGGATCTGGAGTCGCTCAGGACGCTCGCCCTGATGGGACCGGGACCCCCGGCCACGAGGTCGAGAGCCTTGGAGATCGCCACCATCTCCGCTTGGAAGACGGAGGCGAATCCCTCCAGCCTGAACCCCCTGGTGCGGACCTCAACGCCGTCCCTCCACAGAGTGACCGCACCCCCCACCTTGCCCTCGATCTTGCTGCCGTCCGTATAGGCCTGGGCCCAATCGTCGGGCACCTTACTGAGCTCCTCCACGCTGGCCACCTCCTCGAACTCAACTGTAGTTCGTAGAGCGGGGTGTGCCAGCGCGAACGGGCTGCAGCGGCGCTCGACCTCCCGGCCCGGCAGCGGGGCGAAGGGCCTCCCCCTCTTCAGCTCGTAAAGCTGAAGGGCCTCCTCGGCCCTAAGGTCGAGGGGGAGGATCCTCGCCAAGAGAACGGCGGCAGTGTAGGAGGTGGTGCGGTGGGCCTTGGCGATGCGGATCGCGAAGGCCCTGGTCACCCTGTCGAGTAAGGCCCTGACCCCCGCTCGCTGCGCGACAGGCGCCCAGACGTTAGCCGCATAGAGGATGGTAGGTTCGATGACGGTAGTGTAGAGCAGCCGGACGATATCGGCATTTAAGCCCCATGTCGCCCTGGCCGCCCTAGACACCATCTGGAACCTAGCCATAGCTTTGCCGCAGACCCTGTTGAGGTGGCTAAGAAAATTGAGGTTCTTGTCGATCGTCAGACCCAACACAGTGATCTCGTCCGAGAACGCGATGTCCTCCCCCCCAAGCTTCAGCTTGGGTGGGTTAACATCGCGCTTCCTGGTGACCACCATGGCTTGGGTCTTCCGAGCGGCGAACCTCATCTTAGCCGCCTCTCCCCACTCGTACACGGCGTCCAGCGCGGCATTGAGGATGTCCTCGAGCTCACCCACAGTCTGCGCCGCGGCGATAATCAAAATATCGTCCGCGAACGCCTGCAGGTGAGCCCGAAGGTCCCCACCGCGCCGGAGCAAAGGGTCGAGTAACAGGTTCCACAGCAAGGGACCGCACGTCGAGCCTTGGATGCAACCTTTCGAAGTAGGTCTGTCTACTTGTGCCCCCGCGTACCTGACTGTGACCTGTCTTTCGCTCAGGTAGCTGCACAGAAGTTGGTAGACAGACTGGTCGCATCCAGTGGCCAGGATCTGGTGTTTTATTCCGGGCCACCACGCATTGTCGAATGCCCCCTCGATATCGAGGGAGACGACTCCGACAATGCGTTTTTGCCCGACGTGATCTCTTATGAGCTGTACAGCATCATACAAAGCGTCCTCGGTGCTGCGCTGCGGCATAAAGCCATATTGGCGCAGGCTCAGTCCTCCGCCCACCCCGAGCTGCCAGAGAAGCCTCCCGGCCATCATCTTCTCCAGGATCTTCCCCAGGACTGACAGTAGCCCGATTGGCCTGTATGATTTCGGCTGCGAGTAGTCATCTCTGCTGGGCTTAGGCAGGATTTTGACTACCGCAGCCTTCCAGTCCTTAGGGAAGTATCCCAGAGAAAGGCAGGCGTTCATCAGGGCGACAAATACATCATTTCTCGCCCTGATGGCCGCACTGCAGATGTCGGCCGTGAGGCCGTCCCCCCCGGGCGCCTTTTTAGGGTGGATGCCCTTCAAGACGCCCGAGAGCTCGTGCTGGGAGAAGGGAATAAACTCCCGCGGCTTGGACCTGGCTTCATCCTCCATGCGGGCGACTGCCTGCCTGACACGGGCATGAGTATCCGACTCGGACTGGAGATCGTCAGCTGGGAAGAATGTATCCGCTATGAGGGCGGTGGAACCGACGGCATCCAGGGCGCGTCCATCCGCGCCGCTGAGGAGGGTGTCTTCCCTCCTACGAGCGGCGCATCTTAGCACCCTATAGATGCCGTCCCACACGCTCTCATGCTCCTGCTTGGTGCAGAATTCCACCCAGCTGGCGGTCTTGGCCGCCTCAATGGCGGCCTTGTAGTCCTCCTTGGCCACCAAATACTCCGCGACCACCCCGTCCCTTCGGCGGCTGCTGGCGTGCCGGATTCGACCCCTCAACGTAATGAGCTTGCGCTTCTTGAGCTGCAGCTCAGGGCCCCACCAAATCACCCGTTTGGGCGCCTTTGGTGGGGCCAGAAGAGGGATCGAATCCTCGCACGCGCCGTGAATCGCCGCGGTGTACCTACCAATGGCCTCCTCAAGACCGCCGGGCGTCTCGATAGCCTCGATTTCCTCGACCGTCCAGTCTCCCAGACGGTCGACGAATGAGGCCCGAAAAGTATCCCAGTCGGCCCTCCCGGCGTGGTAACGCCTGGTGGACCCGCAGGCTCTGTCCGGCTCCGTCTCGGGCCCCACCCCCACCTCGAACGTTATCGCCCGATGATCGGGAGCGGAGGGGATGAGGTCCGGACGGACCGTCCAGCTCCTCACTCGATGGAAGAGCGCCGACGTGGCGAGGGTTACATCTACGATGCTTGTGAACAATTTGTCCCCCCGCCAGATGTAGAACGTCGGCGCTCCTCCCTCGTTGAGAACCTGCAGATCCACCTGGGCTGCGAACTCGGAGAACAGAGTTCCCCTCTGGTCCTCGCGCTCGCAGCCCCACCAAAGGCTTTTGGCGTTAATATCCCCGCCGAGAAGGACCGCCCTGGTGCCCATGCGGTCCATGAAGGCCTGGATGTCACGAAGGTAGGGGCTAAGGTCGCGGTCTCCCTCGAGGTACACCGAGACCAGGCCGATCTTCTGCCGGTCCCACTCCACCACCACCGCCACGACGTTCTCCGTGACTGTGGTGGCGTCCTGGACGACAGAGAGGGCCGGGTCGAGTACTAGGATAGCCGACTTGACCGGTTTGTCCCTAGTGGCCATCTTTTGTATACAAGTATACCGGGTGTCCACTCGGCCCGCCGATCCAGTGTAAGGTTCCTGGATCAGTACGGCCGAGTAGCCACCCTCGATGGCCACTTGGATCGCCTCGTGGAACGCGGCGCGGCAACGACCAATGTTGATTTGCATCAACCGGATCGCGCCCCGCCGCGCCCCAGGAGGTCCTCCCACGGGACCCCGGCCACTGTCGGCCACCCCAGCACCCAGTGCACCCCGAGACTGTAAGGGTGCCAAGGTGCCCGTATCAGCAGTATTTTATTGCCTGTCGCGCTATGCTGTCCCAGCGAATACGCTCGGGACAATCCGCGGCGAATGCAGGGTGCGCGGAGTCTGCCCCTGACACCTTGGTGCAGTGACAGCAGCGCGGGTCTCCAGCTCGCGCCGACGGGGGACAGTCCCTGGTCTGGTGCTCCCCGCTGCACCGGCCACACCTGGCATCGGCACGACAAACTCGTGCCGTGTGCCCGTAGCCCATGCAGCGGTAACACTGTACCAGTGGGGACTGGTCCACCGCCAGCACGACCTGGTACCCCAGCCTTATCCTCGCCCCCTCCATGCGCCGCCAGATCTCGGGGGCCACCTCTAGGACAACGTTGCAATGCGCACCATTCCTACCGTTGGTGCGTCTAAGAACTCGGGCATCGTCCCTGGTAAAGGCGACGCCCGCCATCAAGTCCCTGTTCTGGGACTCGATGGCGGCCATCACCTGTTCGTCAGGGACGTCTCTCGCGACACCGACGAGGCGAATTAAGGGTCGCTTGTCGGCGGGCTCGGTGACTGTAAAGAGGCCACCGGCCCCCGACAGCTTCTTTTTGAACACTTCTCTGCCCTCGTCGGTGTCGCAAGAGAGCAACACCTTGCTATTGCGCAGCCTCCTCACCGCGCTGACCCCAATCCCAAGGGCGATGACGTCGACCTTCCCCTTAATTTCAGCAATGGTTGCTTCAGCAGTTTTAGTGGGGTCGGTCGACGCCACCACCACGGAGTGGCGCGGCGAGGAAGCCACCTGAGCATAGGATCGGAAAGGGACCCGATCCCGTTGTGGCAGCCGCGGGACAGCGGCGGTGGCGGGGCAGTTGTTGGGGCGGGGAGGGGCCGGGGCGGGGGCCCGAGCGGGCGGCTCCGCGAGCGGCGCAGGCTGCTGCCTGTCGAGCCGCTCGCGGAGCCCACGGAACTCCCCCCTCACCTCCTCCGCCCATTCCGCGTCCGGTTTAGAGTTAACACTCCCCGCCAAACCGCCGAATTCGGTTTTAATGCCCTCGCACCGCTCCGCCAGCGCCTCAATTCCCTTGGTGAGGGACTGAAGCGCCGCCGGAGTCGGTGCGACCTCCTTGTCCCGCAGCTCCCCGATCACGTCGAACGAGATCAGGTCCCGTGCCGCCCGGACATCCTTTTTGATGTCCCCCAAGTCCCTAGATATTGCGGGCAGCACCGACCCCGCGGCCAGCTTTTCCAGGCTGGCGGCGTGGGCCTCCTCCCGTCGGGCCACGTCCTCGGCGAAACTCGCCCTGGCGGCCTCCATCTTCAGGCAGAGAGTTTGCCTGGACTCGCTCAGCCGCAGTACCATTTGGTACAGGTCGCCGAGCGAGCCCACGACAAACTCGCGGGTCTCCCGCTTCAAGTTGCCTGAAGACTCTAGCCTCTCCTTCGCCGCCAACATGACGTCGTTGGCCATCCTTGGGAGATTGGCTAGTGCGCCAGTCATCGACCCTCCCAAGGACGGCCTCCCGGTCTGCGGCGAAAGAGGGGCCGGTGAGACGCCGCCAGGAGCGACTGCCTCAACCCCCGGATCAGCCCTTGTATCCGGGGGCGATGCGGGACGCGGCGCGGCGTTGGCGGAAATGGGCTCCGCGGACCCAGCCCCCTGAGTGGGGGCCTTTTTGGTGATATGTGCCTTAACTGGCGGGGTTCCGCGGAGCCCCTTGGTGGGTACCCGCAACAGGGCACCCCCGGTTGGTGGTCGGCTCCTGGCCTCCGCCGTGGTAGAGGTCTTGCGCGGCCTCGTGTCCATGTTCGTGTTTTTTGATAGGGACTGATTAGTATAAACCCCCTTAGGGCCGGGCAGGGAAGGAAATTATGGTAAGAAAAAATTTAAAACTTGCGGATGATAGCCGAATAGACAATGTCAGTCAATAAAACTTAAAAACTAGTGCAATAGGGCAGTATAAATCTTAATACTAGTGCAAGGGCAGTAACGGTGTCAATAGATAAAACTTAAAACTAGTGCAATATGGCGATGTCAAGGTAAAACTTAAAACTAGTGCAATATGGCGATGTCAAGGTAAAACTTAAAACTAGTGCAATATGGCAATTTCCAATGATAAAACTTAATACTAGAGCAAAAGGCAAATAAATCAAAGTAAAAAGGAAAAAGTGGATAAATTTAAAACTTTATTATTAGACTCTATGTAGAGCCAGTCTAATTGCTCTGACGGGTGGCTATTCGCTCTCCTTTGGGGGCCGGTGATGTGGCGCTTCCAGCAAGGTGCTGCACTTGTTGGAAGGTGGCCCGTGTGGAAGTGTATGGAGGTCGATGTATAATATATTAGCCGAAAAACCGGTTTTTCCGCTTTTTCCCAGTCCGGTTCCGGGTGAGACCCCAACCGGGTACGCAGAATTGTGGCCTACCGGGAGCCGCGTCCCCTGGTCGAAACCGCAGCCTCCTAGGTCTCCTACCTCCAGAGATACAAGCGTTTTCCCAAAATGGGGCTCGCCGCAAAGTGCTCGAGCCAAGGGTAACCGCAAAGGGTCGGTGGGGTGGCGGGGGTGGGGTGGGTGGCGGCGAAAAAATTTGCGCCCGCGATACTAAAAGTGTATTCCGGATGTAAATCTATTGTGAAAAAAGGTAAAGCTTGATATAATTTAGTCAGATTTTAGGTGCTATAGGCGGCAAAAATTTGTTAATTTAGAATAATTTAGAAAAATTTAGAAAAAATCCTCACCTGAGGACACACACAGCCAATCTTGTTGGAATTAATTGATGTATTGTTATCGGCAAAAAACTTGTGAAATTTGGGAAGATTTTCACCTCGGAACACACACACTGTTTACTCGCGGTGCAGCACGAATAGAATGCAGGCGGAGCGTGCGCGAGGTAGGTCCGCTTTGTTTGTAGTTGTGGGTAGGTGCGGTCGTCTGAGGAAGGGTAAAAAAGAAAGATTTTGAAGGTATTTTCGAATTTGGCACGGAACCCTGAAAAATGTCTGGAAGCGCGGCTACCAACGGCGCAGGAGCACTCCGCGGCGAGAACGGCGCGACCCTGGAGGCAGGTGGTCTGCGGTTCGACTCCCGGCAATGAAAATTTGGAAATGTGGAAATGTGAAAATTTTACGTAGCTGGATCGGCTCCCGGTTTCCGACGTGCGATCCCTTACGAGGTACGACTTCGCGAAAAAACGACGGGTTTCTCACCCTGAACTGGATTTGATTAAAAATAAAAAATAAAAATAAAAATAAAATTAAAAAATATAAAAAACCTCCTTCAACAAAACAAAACAAAAACACTCAATTCAAGCGAAAAAATTGCGCCCGCGATACTAAAAGTGTATTCCGGATGTAAATCTATTGTGAAAAAAGGTAAAGCTTGATATAATTTAGTCAGATTTTAGGTGCTATAGGCGGCAAAAATTTGTTAATTTAGAATAATTTAGAAAAATTTAGAAAAAATCCTCACCTGAGGACACACACAGCCAATCTTGTTGGAATTAATTGATGTATTGTTATCGGCAAAAAACTTGTGAAATTTGGGAAGATTTTCACCTCGGAACACACACACTGTTTACTCGCGGTGCAGCACGAATAGAATGCAGGCGGAGCGTGCGCGAGGTAGGTCCGCTTTGTTTGTAGTTGTGGGTAGGTGCGGTCGTCCGAGGACACACACAGCCAATCCTGCTGGAATCAATTGACGCATTGTTATCGGCAAAAAACCTGTGAAATTTGGGAAGACTTTCACCTCGGAACACACACACCGCCCACTCGCGGTGCAGCACGAATAG
>OZ018366.1:14109699-14278362 GCA_963969515.1 Yponomeuta evonymella | reverse complement strand
TAATGTGAAGCAACTCATAATTTTGTAGTCTTGGTTTGGTCACAATCATACTGCGATGTGAGAGTACATTAGCGCCACCTAGTGGTTACTTTAAATGTTTATGTTTAATTAGATAGGGTTGATTAGGCAGAAATAGTTAGTCGCAGTTTTGACTGTGTTGGTTGAGTAATTTTTTTTTTTTTTTTTTTTTTTTTTTTTTTTTTTTTTTTTTTTTACCGATTTAGATATTTGAATTATTGGCGATGTGGGATTTATTTTAATACCAGATTTTACAAGTGCACAAAACTAACCATTTTTATTCGAGGATAAAATGGTTTTGAGGACTGGTAGCAATATTACTTGCTAGCGGTGAAGGAAAATATTGTGAGGAAATCTGAGTGTCTGAAGTGTTCATATACCTCTTGAGTCCACACTCTCTACGGACGTATATAGGCTACATATAAAATGGTATAGCTATAATTAAAATAATTATGACGGATTTATAACATAAACATAAAACATAAACATTTACATACAGGCACATACATTGCTTCTGGCCCCACACTCAATTTAAATAATAAATTAATGAATAAATTTTCAAAATCAATGACGACCAACGAACAACAATATTTTTCTCCGCGTGTTCATTTGTTTTTTTTTCTTTAATAATCAGTTTTCTATTTGCTAGCTAGCTCAAATTTCCAAGCAAGTTTAAGAAATAGTTATTTGTTATACAAGAGTGCAAAGTTGCTTTTTAACCGCGTGCTCAATTTTAATGACAGAGCAAGCGAAGGATTTTAATTAAAAATTAACACGCGTTAGCGAGGGAATCAAAAGAGCACGAAGTGAAAAATCTTTGCACTCGAGTGCAACACGTAACTTTTCATCCCACCTCAGCGAGGAAATGATTAAATGCAAATAAACACAAAAGAGGTTCCGAGTCTGAGTTTTTAACAAATTAAAAAAAAAAAAAAAAAAAAAAAAAAAGTAGTATAATAAATTCCGCACCATGGAGGTAGAAGTAAATAGGTTTAATGATGTTTTGAATTTACAAACTTAGTACACTCGATGTTCTAAGTTCAATGTACTTTATCCTCTAGCGGATAAAAACGGTTTTTGCACTCAGATATCGAAAAGCAAAAATACTCTTTCCGAGATGGGGGGATGAAATAGTAGATTGTGTCTCAAGGGAGCAAAATGATATATTTGCGGCGAGGGCGGTATATTGAATGCTGAGTGAAGCGAAAGATTCTGCAATAGAATCCCGAGCGTAGCGAGGGATTCTAAAGTAGAATCTTGAGCGTAACGAGGGATTCAAGTGTTTACGCCCAAGACGGAAATAATTTTGCTACCGAGTGACACATACTGCTTTTCACACCTGCTATAAGGAAAATTTAAATCAAACACAATTAAGATATCGAAAGAAGTTTATGATCGATTGCAACAAAATAAAAATCGAATTGGAATTACATTTTGTGAAAATCTGCACACGGATCATGCTGAGGGCAATAAAAAAAACTAGAATATCAGGGAAGAAAAGTACAACTTTGATCCCTCATTTGAGGGAAGCAAGGGATCTTTTCTGAATAGCAGATGTGAAATAGTAGATTGTTAACCGAGGGCTGAAAGGCACCCATTCCTGACGAGATGTTTTGGTGCTCGAACGAAGTGAGAGCGCAAATAGTTCGAGGCAGAAATGGGTGCTATCACCCGAGTAAAACACTCTACTTTTCATTACGAATACGAGGAAAGTAAACACAAGCCAGTTAAAATCAAAAAATATTTTATTAAAAAACAAAGTCACTTGAAATCAATATACGATTTCATATATTGTTCCTTAGATATCGTTGGCAAAAGGTTTTCTACGACAGCTTGAGCCTCTTCTCTTATAAAATCAGGTGTTAATTCAATTTCAGAACCGCTAGAACTTATTTTGTTATATTAAACTCAATTTCGAATATCACAAACACAGTCTAATGGAACTTCCATAGAAAAAATTGCACTTTTTTATTTAAGGTTTCCCGCCAGTTTACTTTTTTAATACCAACGCACACCCTGCACGGCTAGCACAAGTCGGCGCGTGAGCTAACTCGCCGAGAGATAAACTATCCACCCTTTTAAACGACTGCTCAAAAATTTAATTTTTTAATTAGTATTTAAAAAATTAAATAATATAAATTAATTATTAATGTTAATCACTAAAAGATAAAAACAAGTTTAAAATATAAAACTTAAGGAAATCACGCCGAAACAGACGGATGGTCTAGCTCGCGCGCCAACTTGTGCTAGCCGTACATCACAATTCGCAAGATGGCGCGCGACCGCAAAAGACGGCCATTTTGAATTTGCGTATTTGGTGGTTTTATCTGTGTCTTAAACAATATTTTAATTTATTTCGCAAATCACATCTCGCCTTGAAAGTGACTAATAAATACATAAAGTACATTATATTAATTATAAAGATCAAAAATAATTTAAATGTCAACAAAACTAATAAATGAAGATTTAATCGTTTTATGGCTGTATAGGTTACTACCATTGCGTTGTTCAATATAAACTACGATTCATATATTTTTTTTAATACTTTTCTGCTTTAGAGCAGGCATGTACCACTTTCAGCACGGTGCCTGGATGAACAATGACCCCCTTTCAGAGTATGAGTAATGAAAAGTATATTTTCAGTATTCTCACCGAATTGCGTTTCTAGGATAATATTATAACTGTTCCCAACGGGCAACTGCTTTCGTCTATGATTGCGGCGGCAACGTAGTCGGTGCTGGTGAAATCAGATTCAGTCAAGAACTAGATTGCCTGGAATTTTGTTCCTATTCGCATTCGCATTCCGCTTTTCTCTTTAATCAGAGGTGCCTATGACTTCCGGTTATTATGAATACTAGTACAGTTGTTCAACTCAGTCCGGGTGTATTTACATATTTGTCACGTCCTTGTCTGGATACCATAACATAGCACAGGTTATCTTACTTTGGTGACAAGTGATTGAATTGTGTGGAAGTTATTATTATTATTATTGAATTTGAAATAAACAGTTAAACACTGTCAGTACTTTGTAAATAAGTTGTTCGCCATTGAAAATTATCTGTAGTACAGATTTTCTTAATTAAAACGGCATCTTTAAAATCTTCTGTGTGAACATTTTGTGGTTAGTTGTTGGCTTTAATTGCTTGCGCTACAAAAGAAATGATCCACAATGACTTGTGTGTCAGCGTGAGTGGGGGCGGGGCGGGGGCATGGGGCGAGGTGCGCCCTCTCCAGGGCTTCGAGTTTACTAAGTTAAAAGTTGTAGAACGTCGAATTGAGGGATTGCTTTATTGTAAGGTATTTAAGGTCTTTTAGGTTTTTCCGTACAATTTCAGTGACCTACCACTTTCCTGGCTCTTTCTCTCTATCCACAATGCCTATGTGCGCTGAACTTAAAGAACGAAAAAAAAATCAAATAGCGTAAAGGAGGCTACTTAGAAAACCAATCATTCACATCATCAAATAGTTTCATTATTTAAGAAAATTATAATATTTAGGAAAATTTACGAAAATAGAGTATTATAGGCCATTCCATCTATTTTCAATTAAACTGTCTACCCAACTACCCACAATCTTACACACGCTACACTCCGTCGGTGCAGCCTATGCCCTTAAACAACGCATTTAGTAGAGTTGAGAGCCTGGTCTGTTGTGGCGGTATGTAATCGCTTCCCTCGCGGCAGCCGGACTCGGTAGCCGGACGCAAGTCGCGGCGACCGGAAGCGAGCGGAAAGCGACGTTTAGGCCTCGCCTGAAGGGGGAAGATCAAGCTACAATGAAGATGCAAGGGGCAAATTAACTTTCTCGTCACTGCATTTCGGTAGCAATTTCATTCTTTGAACGCGATACTAGCGCATAGTGGAACAGTCTTCAATACTTTGACTTTTGTAATGCTCGTACCTGAGAACTGTCTTTGGTTACGCTTATTATTGTTTTTCAGTTCAGTCAGTTTGGCATTAGTGTAGTCATGAAATGTGATTTTTTTATTAGGACACGTTAACACTTGACCCCAGTCACGAGTGATGGTAAACGAAGACGGAATCTGAGATGTTACGTGTTTACCAGTTAAATGCCGGTTGACTCTAGTTTGTGATTTGTAGCCGAAGGGCGGAGATAATTGTCCCTCAGTCCCATCTGAAACGGCATTAGCCGCCAGCCCGCCGCGAGCACTCGACAACGCCTGATGAAAGTATCCGAGCAAAACGTCTCAATAAGTAGGCAACAATTTGCTCGAATCAAATTGTAGGCGCATTAAAGTCGTTAAGCGCTGACGCAAATGGAGCGGAAGCATTAGGCGATCGCTCAGACGCTTAAACACCGGTTATTGCCGCGCTAGCGCTGCGCCCGGCTTTGCCCGCGGTTGCCGAACAAACAATGCTGTGAATCGAGACCATTGCAACGAGGTTTCATTGTAGAAACATCACATTTAAATATTCAACTGATAGCAAAGAGCATGACAGATTTTAACGCATTCGACCTACTGAAAACCAGATAAAAAGTTGTTAAACGACTGACAGACCGACAACCTGTATGTATATTCTCCATCGTTTCGACGCGAAAAGTATTGTAAGTGATCGGATCGCGGCTCAAAGCGTGAGGGTCCTCGTGACCGGCGCCGCACGACTCTCGGCCTTACCGAAGCAGCTGCAAGGGTCAGTTTGGCGTGTGCCGGACTGAAGGGCCCATATCGGCTCGCACTCGAAGCGCACATTGTCGCGTCCGTAATGCCCCATTACTCCAAGTCTGCGCTCTCTCACAAACTCTACGATCACGTTGTTTTCACTCGAATATAATTTTATTGAAACCACCTGATTACTTTACTTGATGCTAATAATGATAATTGTCTCGATAATTACCTCGATTGATCTCTCTCTAAATTGAAGCCTATTAATTTAACCCTTTAATTTAAACTTTTATGTACACTATGAATTTATGAATAAATCTATAAACATACATATACCTTTATGAATAAATTTTATCTTACACTAGCTGACTCAGCAAACGTTGTTTTGCCGTATTAATTAGCCTACGACCTATTCTCAGACCTACCAAATTTACAGAAAAAGTGGTCGGAAGAAACAGGAGATTTTTATATATTAGATTAAAATTTTACTAAGGCACTGTTTTACACATCTGCGCTGCATAATAAATTTAAACAAAAGTGCTACTAGGAAGCTGTCAGATTCACATTCAGATGTAGGTACTCTCAAAGTTATAGCGGTGCCCACAACTGAACCAATATCAACCAATACGTGACATCAACGAGGGATTCTGCTAACATAAAAACCTTTATTTTGAGACCAAATAGTAAATGAAATGAAAAAAAGTACCATTACTATACAACATTTGAATATTTCAAACGTCTACTTGTGGCCGTTATTAATATCGAGCGAAAAATGGCAAACAAATCACGTTTTTTTTATGGGAGCCCCACTTAAAAAATATTTTATTCTGTTTTTAGTATTTGTTGTTATATCGGTAATATAAAAACCCTATCTGTAAAAATTTCAACCGTCTAACTACCACGGTTCATGAGATACAGCCTGTGACAGACAGACGGACAGTAGAGTCTTGGTAATAGGGTCCCTTACCCTTAGGGTACGGAACCCTAAAAATGAATAAATGTCAGCTGTTACCTGCTCTAGCCAATGTATGAACATATTTTCTTAACAGCTGTTATTTTTTTAGGGATTTTTATTATACCTATTAGATATAGTATAATAAAAATGAGTTGAGTACTCATTATTATTAAAATAGATAGATAGATAAAGAACACTTTATTGCACAACCAGGTGAAAGAAGAAGAAAAATGAGCTTGCTTTCGTAAAAATATTTTGTGTCCTGCAACAAAGTAGTTTCCCATTTACGTTGTTATGAACAAACTCAGTAAAGTTTTACTGGACCTTTCTGCAAGATGCTGCATACCATACATTCTTTGTATGGATCCAATTTAAGCATTTACAGTGTGCATTTAGTCAAACATCCATGACAAACTGACGATTACCGATAAGCTCGCGACAGGCCGCAGCGACGGTTCAGCCGCACGCGGCGCTAATGCGCGCCTTAAGCCCTTACATGTTCAATTGCACCTAGTCGATACAATATAAGAAAAGCATATCAGAGTCAAATATTTACCCGAATTGCAAAAGTCTAACGTCTAGGTCTAATTCAAGTTAAAGTAATAGTTCGATACTTTCTCAATCTATAAATAATTGCTTATCTTTTATCTGTCGTCAGAATTTCATCAGTCTCATAACACTAAATTAAATTGAAAATAACGTTTTTTTGAACGTTTACTGTAGAAGCCATAGTAGTAATAATCATAACTTGAGGTTTACTTGCATACCTATGCAATGCATTATCCTACAAAAATGCATTAGCATCCGCTCTAGCTCTCTAAGTTGTTTGTACCTCCCACTCACTCACACAGTGACACACTCGCCAGTCGCGTCCGCTCTAGCTCTTTAACCTCTAACGAGCACTCGCTGCGCCGGCGCCGGCGCGGCCCTCCGCCCGCAGCAAGCGAGCGAGCGATCAAGGGTGTCGCAGCTTTGTGCGGAGCTGAAAGGTTTCATGTCAATGACAAGCATCTGTCGTAAATGGATGCAAAATTAACCGTACAGCTTTGCTGGAATTTGATAAGTAAGCAAAGTTTGGGAAAACTGTTAAAATCAGAAGAGGAAAGTTATTTATTATTTTACCGAAAATCCTACACATCTCAACTTTTTAGTAACCCTTCTTCTAGATAAATACCAGCCGTTCCCTGTAGTTTAATACCGCAGATAGTATCTTTAAGGTCGAACCACACTCGGGTGGCGCGGCGGGCCGCTACTGTGCAGTTAAACCTTTATTAAAATGTATCAGCTGATACTGATATTTTTAAAGATAAAACTTGGCAAGCTTTCAAATATCTAATATGGTATAGTTTTGTACCGAAGACGTACCAAATTTGGCGCGTAATTTTAAAATCGTATAATATTTTTCCCTCTTCGTGTAGACAAGAAAAATAGGATACTTTTGGTGGGACAGAAAGTATAGCCACCCGAGCCGATTGCGGATTGGCGGTTCAATTTATTTAGTACGAGTTGATGGCCAGCTTTATATAATATGTTTAAGTTTTGGTGGGATAATATTACTCCGAAATATTAATAAAATGTCATGATTGGCTAATGAGCTAAAGGTGCAGGTGAAAGTGGTGATGCGCGGACGCACGCGGGGCGCACGGTGACGTAGTTTTTATTTACATAACAACTTTATAAAGGTGTATATGTATTGATCAAAATAGTGTCACATTTTATAACTGGTCAAATATTATGTACAAGCACAAATGTTTTATGAAAGCATAAAACTATAAATTATACATCAGAAACATAACCTCCTCAGTCCTGACATTGAATATAACATTGTTATTTTCAAGGTCAGGACTGAGGAGGATAAACCAAATAAAAAAAAATACACACACACACACACACACACACACACACACACAAACAATATGAAATCAGTCAAATAGGAAACAAAGTGTTATTTAAATAACGCAAAAGCCAAAAAAAAACTCTTTGAATAAGCAAAAGTTGATCACGTTCAATGTATTTTTTAAATTATTCTTTTAGTCAACCGCGTTGAGATTGTATGGAAAGTCCATACTAATATTATAAACGCGAAAGTTTGTATGTATGTTTGGATGTTTGTTACTCTTTCACGCAAAAACGGCTGAACGGATCCGGATGAAACTCTGCACAGAGATAGATTATAGTCTGGATAAGCACATAGGCTATTTTTATCCCGGAAAAATACACATCAAAATTAGTCAGAAGTTGCGGGCAACAGCTAGTAGAAAATAGTTGAGTTGAGTTGGACCCATTTTGGGGACTCAATAGTTTCTGATTTTTTATTATTTTTGTTTGTTTGCGTGTTACTTATATTTTTTTACCGATACCCAAATTTCGGCTGATATTTCTGTTGATTGTTGTATTTTATCGGGTGATTTTATTTTTTTGAGTATTTTGTAGTCAAATAAATATTTATTTCTTTCTAATGTTAAAAGAAAAAAACACTTGATTTTAAAAACTAACACTTAAAACGGCAATCTTAATATTTTCGTCAATCTCACCAACGATTCCAAGCAGTCGTGTGGCGACGTTTGCCTCGAGCCGCAATACAGAGCTTTTATTTTTGTCATGTTCTCGAGGTATGATATTAATTCCCGTTAACCGATAACCTAAGATGACTGGGGCTAGTTCCACGCGGCTCACCACTCGAGATGCACCACGCGATAAGGCCAACAATATAGGGATAAACGATTAGTGAACAGCATAGAGAAGAAAAAGAACCCGATTAAATCCAGATGAGGCAGTGACAATGACAAGTAGTTTCTAAGCGTTGTAGTTCCGAGGATTGCTCCGAGGACAAGAGCTTTACCTGAGTAATCCAGTTAGTTCACGATGCAGCAGTCAAAGGAAAGTGTTGTGTTGAGCAGGTCGTCGTGTCCTCGGCAGCAGCCGCGGTGCCGCGTGCCGGCGACTCGGCGCCGCCGCCACATGCTCTGCAGTAGCCATTTGTTTACACAGTCACATCATGGATAATCTAAATACCTATAGCTAATCATTATTACTCTACTTGTTGCTCGCTCACTTGATGGGTTCATGTACAATGACTCCTGGTACAGTGTATGGTCCATTGTAACATAGCATAAGGACGTTATGCGAAATAATCTGTTTATTAATACCAAGAGGTATAACCAGTCCAGTCCACTTATGAATGATGTTGTCGAAGAGTGAGAGAGAAGCTACGAAATGTTTTCCTATAAACGTTTGAATATTTTTCTTTAATTGGCTGAACTATACGAAGCAAGCAATTTCCTCTAAATAAATTCATTATACCACCGTTCGCACTAAAAGATTGAAATAAAAAATAAAAAATTGAAATAAAAAAAGTCAAAGCCAACTTCAAAACATTACAGCACTAGAAAGTTAGAAATAATCGAAAAGAATAACTTTAAATTAGATGTATGTATACATGTAGATATCGTAGAAGTATAATTTGCAGTCGGTGCCCAAATATATGTGCTGGTCATGAAACTGAGCACCGACTACAAATTATACTTGTAAAATACCTACATGTATACATACCTCTAATTTAAAGGATTTATACGACACGACACTAGTTTCATACCTGTATGCTTTCAACCTGTAGCATGTAAGTACAAAATGTAATTGATTTTGCGCCAAATAAAGTGATTATTATTATATTATTATTTTCAATGATTTCTAACTTTTTAGTGCTGTAATGTCTTGAAGTCGGTTTTTATTTTTTATTTATTTTTTTTTTTATTTTTCAATCTTTTTGTAGGAGAGCGGGAGAAAAATAAACAAGTCCCTCATAACCATAATTTACCCTACTTAATTCGTTACTTTAAAATTTGAAGTTCTCAATTTCCATCACCGAAAGCCTTCACCAGAACATAACCAAATTACCTTCCGACTACTTTTACGCTATTTTATGAAACATACCGACATTAATAAAGGATGGGCCCCATTAGTCCCTATTTACTGCTGTCCATTGAAGAGTTCCGTTCTCCATCTCTGAAAGTCTTCATCAGATATTCACTTAACTAAAATGGGAGCAACGGGACGTTATATCTATTCGAAAAAAAGAGGAAAAAGAGAAAAAGAAGAAAAAGAAAAGAAAGCAAAAAAAATAATAAAAAAGCATACGCGTCGAATTGATAACCTCCTCCTTTTTTGAATTCGGTTAAAAAGCGATTTTTAGTACACATGCAATTTGAATGCTATGATAGACTTGTATGTATGTAATACGATTATTGCACAAAAGTAACAAAAACAATGGCAATGCAGCAGACTTAATGTTTTATTTATAAATAAGTACCATAACTAGATAATGGCTATACGGAACATAAAAATACTGTTATACAGTTAAATATATAATTATACGTAAGCAGGGTTCCGTGTGACGCCGGATTAAGAATAGCGTCACTCCATTTCCTTCCGTGGATGTCGTAGAAGGCGACTAAGGAAATCAATTACCAGGAGACGGGCAGCAGCGTCTTCCTGAGATTCCAACAGGATACTGCGATCGCCAACCCGCCTGCCAAGCGTGGCGATTATGGCAAAACCCCTCATGGTTGTGAAAACCATGAGGGAGGCCTATGTCCTGCAGTGGACGTCAAATGGCTGATGATGATGATGAAGCAGGATTAGCAGAGAGATATTCGCAGGGTTACCATTACATGTGTTTTAAATACTGTATAAGATAAAGAGCAGTTTAAGAAAAAACATAACACATTTTAAAACACTTCAAAATGGTAATCAAACTAGGAGCTGGAAATATAAGTAAGTTAAAAATTAAAAACCCACTCCAGTAAGCCTCCTCCCGTATTCAACTGTAAGCTCCTATTGCGATATTAAATAAATAAAGAAATAAAGAAATAAACAAAATGCCATAACTGTGGCAGAAACATCTCATTGGAATGTTACTTTACATATATAGATAATTAATTTTTCTCAAACATGCTTGGAAATTTGAGCATTATTTCGACAACCTTCTTCGAAATAAATCGAAATTGCTGTACTGGCCAATTACACGCGACCAGCGGCCAGAAAAAGTTTTATGAAAATTCATAACTATCGTGTTTTGCGCCCAAATAACTCATATCTGTCGTGTTATTTAAAAATGAAACGATCTTTTACTCCGAACAATGACAACCAGAGATTTTATTTAAATTTCGAACTGGCTTGCGATAGAAAGCTCAATATACCTATTGAAAAAAAAGAACACTTTGACGCGGCAAAAATTATTGTTGTTCGTTCGTGGTTTGTCTGATTTTGAAGGTTTATTGAATTTTCAAATAAAAAGTGCTGTCTTAGTACTACTTAGTTTTAATTTTCGCGCATTATTTGAGAAAAGTCATATACAAGCCTTGGCCACAACTAGACATTGATGGACTTACGTATGTGTGCGTCGGCTTTGCCTCGGCCCACATTTCCACGTTCGTCCATCAATGCCTCTTTTGCTGGCCGCTGCAGTAATGTACTATTTAATTGTTGAAACAATAAAATCAGTACACGGAACTGAAATTAATAGCAGCCTACAGTTGCTGCAGTCGGCACTGCACAAATAGCATAAGGCGCCTGTATTAATTGCCATTATAATTAGGTGTGTTCCTTGTACTTATTTGAAATTAAGAACGAGAGAAACAATATAATTATGGCACACAAGTTTATAATTAATAAAACAGTGAAATATGACTTGGAGTGAGCGAGTCAGCAATATCGATACCGAATTAATTAAATCGAATAAATGACATTAGTAAAGCGTCCGGTAAGTTGAGCCGAGCGAGGTGGTGCGATGACGTCACGGCCGGCCCAGCCGCGGGCGGAGGCGGAGCCACCGAGCGAGACGGCCTATAGGTGGTCCTGCGTGTGCGAGAGAGACGGCGGACCACGCCCCGCCCACTACAAGCTCGAGGTCTAAAGCGCGGGTCCCGCGCTGTCAGTACAAGCGAGTCTAGCGCGAAGTGATCACACGACTCGCCGGCTACTGGCTAGAGTTTACAAGTTGACGCGATAACAAATTAATTTAAGAGAATACTGTCACAAAGAACTTTTTCACCTCACTAGCTCGTAAAAGCTCAGTTTATCATTCGAAATCTGCGTGGAAAATCGCACTTTATCCGCTAGCGTGGAAAGTGTTTTTAAAATTCGAATATTTTTATTCAATAAAGGTTTCGTACAATAAATTACATATATATAGAACCTCATTGGTTTCGTAATAGTTTATATTCTCTGCAGCCAGTCCATTGATGATTGAAATGCAAATACTTATTTCATGTCATGCGCCAGCCTCATTTAAAGAATCGCACTGGCCGGCAAGAAAACTTAAAAAAAAAAAAACTTTAAAATTTTCTTCTCTTTATTGAATTCACTTTACTTCCGTTATTTTGGTTTGTTTTTTGATAAAATCGAAAGAAATCATAAAATATGAGCGAAGCTAGCAGCGACGAAGATATAAATTAACAGTAATTTAATATTTATTAAAACTGTTTTTCTTGCACCTAACATTTTCCTCGCTTTAGTGAGGTGAAAAGTTGTGTGTTGTGCTCGGCAGCAAAGTTATTTAGCGGCTCGTACCTTTGAAACCCTCGCTACGCTCAGGATTCTATATTTGAACCACTCGCTTCGCTCGTGGCTCAATCCTAGAATCCTTCGCTTGCTCAGGTTTCAATACAAGGTACTCGCGCCAAAAATTAACTTTGCAGCCTTGCATAACAAATAACTATTTTGAAGAAAAACAACGCAATTACAATTGAACATAACATTTGGCCGAGCGAAACGTTATAACAAAAGTTTGTGAAAGTTAGCCATTTACCTTTTTTTATTTGTGCGCGAGTGATGTGTCGTCCGACTCTGAACCGCAATAACTGTTTTGAGAAGTAGTTTGGTGCTGCGGTGGTGTAGCATGCAGCGGGCTCAGTGCCGCCGCTAGCAGCGCGACCGCAGACGGTGCTGTTGGTGCGGCGGGGAGCCGGCGGCGGCGGCGGTGTCGGCCCGGCGGCGGCGCGGCGGCGGCGCGGCGACGGCACGGCGGCGGGTGGCGGCACGGCGGCGGCGCCATGAGCGCGCGGCGCGGCACCACCTACACCATCGACAGCATCCTGGGTCGGCCGCGGGAAGGTACGTGCAGCCTGCTCTTTGCGATCCCTACCCGAAGGTTGTCAACGGGACCATATTACTATGCCTACAACGTTTGTATTTGCACATCACAGTATTGTTACACTTCTTGCGTACTTATGCCTACATTATAAAAATGTTCTACCGCTGCGCTACCACCGCCTTCTAAAAAAACCCGTCGGCGTATAAAATATGCCAAGGAAAAATTATGGTGAGCCAGCCATTTAGATATACCTATAAATAATACACAGCTCATAGTCGAGGGACAAAGAATAACTGGCGTCTTCATTTCAATAAGTTCAGTATCAATCAAGCTATGAAAATATTGAATAATATTACTAATACTTAATTAAATTGTATGCCCGGCCAAGGCTACGATAGCTACGCGGCACTACGCGGTCGCACGACGTTCGCCACTCGCTGCTACGGGCGCTACGCAGGGCTGGGGCAACGCCGCGCGCTGCAAAAGATATAAACGCAAAGCGCAAGTCACAATAACGAATCCAATGTCTTTGATTCATTTGCAATAATGTCTGCTAATACTAATACAAAGCATATTTATTTGTTTAGTAGTATGTTCTTCTTTCACTGCGGCAGCAATGTATCAACGTGGTTTTGTAAGAGGAGACAGTTTATAGGTTAGAGAACGAGGTGACAGGCGCACCTAGTGCTGCATAGTTTTTGGATTTTAATGGACAACTTAAGTATCTAGCTAAGGCTACAAGAAAGGTCTCCATCTTCCGGTAAATAGATTATAAGATAAGTAAAGATAGTGATGGTTGGATTTAATGTTTTTGCAGTGAGTTCTCGAGGGATTTAATTTTTTTTATCTCATTAACAGTAATCATTGATTAATGGTCAGATTTTTATTATTTATTTTCTTATAACAAACATATAATTAAATTATCATATAAAGTTACAAAGTTCATGGAAATTCTATAAAATACCCAAAACATTTATGATACAAAAGGACACATGTTTAGTATTCAAGTAGTGGATTCCTGCATCACATACCCGCTGTACCTAAGCTTGCACCGTAAGTTGTGTTACTCGCTATACGCAGCGCGCAGGCGCAAACAAAGATGTCGGACCGTCAACAGCGGTCTACGCGAGGACGCCTCTGCAGCAATGATACGATGTCACTTTCGACTAAGATTACTGTTTGGCTAAACACTGATTGCACAACATTGTGTTTGTGCCATTACTAACATCAGTGTTAAAATTACATATTTAACATTAACTCAGCGTCTAGGTTGCAGCAAATATACATTATAATAGGGGTTAAAGTTTTCGCAGTATCCATCTTTCTTGTCTAAATTGAATAACAAAAACAATTGAATTTTTTAAAAAAAGAACATCATAGAAACCATTTGAAAAAAGTTTCATTCGAAAACCTCAAACCATGAAGATTCTATGTCAATTCAAAGAACCTATTGCAATTTCATACTTTAACCCCTAATATTTAATCCCTTGTGACAGTATGTATAAGCCACACACACATTTTTATAGTTTTCTGCTGACAGCGCTTACACCCAAAATCAGTTTAATTGAACGATATTAAATTAAACTTAATCAGTTTTAGTTCGCTATAGACCGTCTTACACGTGGCTGCATTCTTATTTTGACAAAACTTTTTTCAATCTTTAATCTAACACCACCGTAAACTATTGACCGTAAACACCGGCCCAAACAACTGTACTGAATAAATCAAGTCGAGCAAAACAGCGGCACGGCCGTACCAACCTTCTCTCGAAGCAGTTCAGGCCATTTTCGACCCCCTATAACTTCGTTGTGGATAAAAATAGAAGCCTGAATTTTTTGTGACCAAGCAGGCATTGTATAAACATGGTATATTTTAAATTTCATTTAATTTGAACTAGTATTTTAAAAATTATAAATAGTAAAAGTTTCTTAATTTTGACACTCACTTATTGACCGACTGACTGACTGACTGACCTACGACTGACCGATTAACAAAACAAAAGACTTTCAATATTGATATGGTCACTATAAGATGTTGTTAGGTTAGCTAATTACGTAATAACTTATGGCAGAAGGACCCTTAAGTAGGGACTAAATAAATTAACCGACTTGCTATAACATGGATCTCACAACTTTTTACGGTAGAATAACTGAGTTGCGAGACTTGGTTTTTTTTTTGCAAGTTTTGTTTTTAATGGCTGTTCTTTTTCGCCTTGCGCTAATCCTCTTAGCGATATATTTGTTAAATCTCGAATGCTTATGCAACAAAATTACTTTTTTTCTTCATATTTCCATCATAAATATCTGAAGGAGCAGCAATTACCCATTGTCCTGGCCCCGGCAGCCGGTCTCTCTGCCGCCCCCCGCGGCGCCCAGCTCAATGGTACTGCTCGATAGTTCACGCAGCGTGCGCGCACATAAAGGCACTCGACTAATCACGACTAAATCGACTATTTATGAAACGTCAATTATTTGTGGTGCATCTTGTAAGCTACAAAATTGATGTCAGGGGTACTTTTGTGAATTATAAATTACTCTAAATTCTGACGGTACAGAGAGAATAAAATAAGTCTCTATCTAGGTGTAGCGTAGTATAACGGCGCACCCTGTTTCACTTTATCCTGATAAATTTCTTGTACTTTAACCTACATACATTTTCACGCAAACGTATCTTTTATATATATTAAGACGTAAGTGTAGTTATCGTTGTTGAATATTGAAGTAGATATCTGTATAATACCTTAACATCGCTATCGATGTGCAGATGGAAATGAAAGTTGTAGGTACCTACATTTTATTGTACCGCACGTACTTATTGCAACAAGTTGCATGCTTACAATATGAAAAGTTTTTGATGTCCCCGGTGCATGAAGTGCCCCCTTAACAGTCCCACAAAGGCAAGGGCTCTCGAACCTTTCACCATTAGCGTGATGAAAGCACCCGTCGCAAGAATTTGCTGAAACTTACTCCGATGCAACATATTTCTTTGAGTTAATTAATCCGTGACGAATGATTTCTCCTTGGACAATATCAGGAGAGTCAATCAAATGATGGTAATTGTGAGACAGACGCTGATTAAAGGAATCACAGTTCAGAAAACGAATTATTTAAAAACTCAATTGCTTTACTGTTTATTCTAAAATTGTATTGTTAAAATGGTCGTCCATAAATGTAATAAAAAGTAACTGTAAAGAGGTTCATGCATAGAAAAATATTTCAATTACAACCGATTGGAGGAAGACTGAAAAGTAAAATATGTAGGTGTGAGATTTTAGAATAAGATAGTAGGTATCAAAAGCTAACCTTAATGAGATAAAGAGCACTATAGTGCTAGTAAGTAGTAAAAGGATTCATATTCATGTAAAAGCAAAATAATTTGAAAGGCTATATTACAGGCAATAAGCAAATAAGTAATAAACAGGATTCTGAAATAGGTACTATTGTGAATTTCTACTTTACCTACATAATATTTTCTGGAAATATGTTGTCTACACCGAGGGTAGAGTAAAATAAACCACAAATAATCAAAAAACAGGGGTGTATTGATTTCAAAATAGTGTAGAGACATATTATACACATAATTTTCAACACAGAGAACAAAGTAAAACACGATTAAAAATAGCAGTTCAAACACAATATTTAGCAATAATTTTAGAACATAAAACACTTATGAGGTAGTTTTCTGGCTTCGAGGACGACTACTAATAGTTATTTGTTATGCAAGGCTGCAAAGTTAATTTTTGGCGCGAGTACCTTGTATTGAAACCTGAGCAAGCGAAGGATTCTAGGATTGAGCCACGAGCGAAGCGAGCTAAATAACTTTGCTGCCGAGCACAACACACAACTTTTCACCTCACTAAAGCGAGGAAAATGTTAGGTGCAAGAAAAACAGTTTTAATAAATATTAAATTACTGTTAATTTATATCTTCGTCGCTGCTAGCTTCGCTCATATTTTATGATTTCTTTCGATTTTATCAAAAAACAAACCAAAATAATGGAAGTAAAGTGAATTCAATAAAGAGAAGAAAATTTTAAAGTTTTTTTTTTCAATCAAATTTTCTTGCCGGCCAGTGCGATTCTTTAAATGAGGCTGGCGCATGACATGAAATAAGTATTTGCATTTCAATCATCAATGGACTGGCTGCAGAGAATATAAACTATTACGAAACCAATGAGGTTCTATATATATGTAATTTATTGTACGAAACCTTTATTGAATAAAAATATTCGAATTTTAAAAACACTTTCCACGCTAGCGGATAAAGTGCGATTTTCCACGCAGATTTCGAATGATAAACAGAGCTTTTACGAGCTAGTGAGGTGAAAAAAATATGCCCTGCCAGTGCATTACGTCAGCTTATATGCCCCTGCCTACACCCCCTACCTAGCTCAAAACAATATGGAACATTCAAACAGTACCTAGTCTTTTTTACAAGTATGACTAAATATCTTGATTATTTATCTCAATAGCTTAACTTGGATGTGGTATTAAGTTACAAGAAGTAATGTTTAAATAAATTATTCTTAAAGCAACTCTCAATAACGAAAAAGAATAATACATTTGGTTTCGTATCGGAAATATACATCAAAATTTTTATTAATCTTTATTATTAATAGCAATTAACAATAAAAAAATATTTCATAAATTTATATTATTTTCTTTACTAGGGACAACAAACAGAAGTACAATGTATCTTGAACAGATAACTTAGATGTAAAAAAATATAATAGTTAATTGTTCATCCAGCTCCGTTATCCACATTTTACAATATTGTTTTTATTAAACTAAGTAATTAAACAAACGAACGTACGCTTAGTTGTTCAAGGATTGTTCACTAAACAATCCCTGAAAAGAAAAGAGAAAAAAATTAATGACTTCATAACAAAAAATATTTCTAATGTTAAGAAAACAAACATGATTTAAATGACATATTTTACACCAAAATATATTCTGAAGACTTATGAAATATCGGAAAAAATTAAATAATGACGAATTTGATAAATATTCTGTCAGATGAGGCGTGTCTGGCCACAGATTTGTAAGAATTTGAAATAAATGGAAGCGGGCGCAGGTTTGATTGTCAGACTGCTTAGTAACCAATTTAAAATTTGTAACGAATAAGTATGATCAATTGATCACGCTACGTGCGTTAGAAGGAAAGTAAATTACGAAATATACATATAAATAAACATTTTATACATTTTTTATATGAAATGTTATGAAACGAAAGTAATTTGTTATCAGATAGTATCGTATATGTAGTTTGCAAAATTAAGTACCTACTAACTACTTTGGCCTTTTCATCTACATAATGACATGATGTATACAGCGTCCAGTGGCACCATCACTCACACTCGGACGCTGCAGTGTCTGAGACATTGTTTTAGATGGAGAAGGCTTGCCCAGCACCTAGACCATCCAGACAGCTTAGTCGGCCTAGCCCACCGGAAAAATAAGTCAATACGTGCGGTAATTAATTCCTTCACAGTTAGCGTGTTGTATTGCTACTACAAATTCGCAGATGTACGTAACTTTGAAAATAAACAAAGTCATAGGTACATGCCCGCACTGGGGATCGAACCTGGGTCTCTCGCTTCCGAGAGACCTACTAGCTAACATGTTGTATTAAATGATAAGTTTGGGCTGTCTGATACTGGGTAGCACGCTCAGCTGATGCTGCAGGATTGTCATGTCTATCTTATCCGCGCTGTTTTTCAGCGTACAGCGTAATTAAACGTAGAGTAAAAAATAATACATATGTGTAAATAGCTACATATTACAGCGAATTATTTGGGTATATTGAAGAATACATTTAAAGGATAGCAATAACAACATAGAGGCCACGACGTCAGGTCACCTGTCAATTAATTAACGATCAATGTATGTATTGTAGAAAGATGCACAGTTAAACATAGCAAATTTATATACTTACAAATCTAAGAAAAACATTTAACAAAAACAAAAAATATAGGTATCATCAGTTGTTGTACGTATCATAATTTTATCTGAACACCACGAGTAATAACTTTTTTTGATCTAATGCTGCATTTTGTATAATTCTTATCTTTTAGGCTTATCTTTTAATACCCCTTACACAAATCAGCTCTCAGTATTCGCGCAGCGAGTAGGTGAATACTTACAGTGGGTCGCGTATTCAACAGCGGGTAATTGCAATACAGTTAGAACTCAAATCGGATCAACCTGCAACACCGCCAATACAAGCTACTTTGGCCTTTGTGTACCTCGGCATAGCTGCCAGGATGTTGTGTGAGAGGGCTATTAGTAAAAAACGGCCAAGTACGAGTCGGACTCACGCACGAAGGGTTTCGTACCACTGTCTATACAACATTAGAAACAAAGATCGAGAAAAAACGGCAAACAATCACGGTTGTTGTATGGGAGCCCCCTTAAAGGTTTATTTTATTTTAATCATTTATTTTTGTAGCGAATATAGAACTAAATATTCTGTGAATATTTCAAGCGTCTACCTGTTGCCGTTATTAATATCGGGCAAAAAACGACCAAAAAATTCACGTTTGTTGCATGGGAGCCCACCTTAAATATTTATTTTATTCTGTTTTTAGTATTTGTTGCTATAGAAGACAAGAGAAATATGTCATCTGGGAAAATTTCCACTGTTAAGCTATCACGGTTCATGAGATACAGCCTGGTGACAGACAGGCAGACGGACAGTGAAGTCTTAGTAATAGGGTTCCGTTTGGCACCCTTCGTGTACGGAACCCTGGAAAGGAATGCCAATTTGACCGGATTATCTGTTTGTCTGATATGTTTCCGCGCACGTGTAGTGTAGCCGCGCGGCGTGTTCTGATACTGAGAAGCGACGCGCAACGGTCGGATCACGCTCGTTAAAATGCTTTTGAAGCAATATTTTGTTAAAGGATTTGCGCCGGTGATCGGATGCGACTCAATTCAATTATTTTATTGCGAGAGGAAGTGAGTTTCTACTGAGCGCCAATTAAATACTTTGAACCGTGTCCTCGCGCCGCCCCGCCGCCGCCGCGGCTGGACTGGATATTCCCTAACAGAGTCCTGATCAAGCTTATTATTCTGGGGCGATCATCCTTATGAGTCCCAGACGAAATCGGAGACTAATTGTTGGGACAAGCATAAACACTGCACATTGTGTTTGCTTGTCCCACGGTTACACAAGTGCCACTGTGGGGATGACACTCATATGCATAATGGTTAAAATAATTATTTAAAGGTACATAGTTGATAAAAATCAGTATTGGTACTGTGACGATACTAAAAAAACTGAAATTTAGTAAAAATGGAAAATGTGTTCTTAATTTGTACTCACTAATTATTGAAGTTATACTTCACTAATACTCTGTACTGAATACAGTTCAGATTTTAACGTCGCGGGAACAATCAAATGTGATCTCATTCAACTCGAGTTGAAAACGAGTTAATTCGTTAACGAGTGGATGTAAACAATAAACAAATGGGCGCGCATTGTGTGAACCCCGTAATTAAATTCTTGTGAACAGACAGAGCGAGCAAACGCTTATCGCATCTATTTGTTCATTCTTCTTATTATATTATTTTGCTATAATTTATATCATTTGCTCATTATGAAATCTGTTTAACGGGTAATCTCAAAATATTATGAATCCGTTCATGAAAATGCTTCACAATACATTTAACGGATCGCCGCCGATCAAACGTACATTTATGCGCTTTTTATTAATTTTGTATTTTATAAGTGCTCTCCGCTCCCCGCTCCCCGCTCCCCGGTCTCCCCACTAGAGCGCTGTCAGTAGCATTGTCCCTGTTTATATTGTAGCGCTAATCTTCGACAAATGATGTTGATAGAGCGAGGGTCGTATATTGAAACTATTGTGAGAAGAGTCATTGCACAGAACTGGGACAGACAGAAGCTTACTGTTAGAGGTAAGTATGCTCCTGGGAGTCTAATAATGATTGAGTCCATCTGGAATGGTAGAGTCTTTAGTACTATGATATAATAAAAGCCGCTACATCCACGTCCGCTATACAAAGTACACAAAAATACTGAGACGCGACGTCAAAAAATTCAAATCTTTGATATCACCACCTTTTTTACCCGACTAGGCAAAGCCATTTGCGTATGTATGTGTTTGGGTGTTTGTAACCTGTGGCTTTGAATATGAATGACAATATGGTATGATATTGTTGGTTTTGCTATATTCTTTGTTTTAATTTGTATGTGTGTGTTAATGTAAATAAATGATTTAATTATCCACCTGTACATCAATCGGTCCGTTATTATAGTTCGGATGAGGTAGGATATGGATAGGAAAGGATATGTATCCACATGTTAAACAAACAAAATTAATCACACGTCCAAAGAAAATTGTGAGTTTATAAATATCGTCGGAAAAACTATTTTACTATATTTTAGTGTTTAAGAATGCTACTACCGACATCTATTAGCAGTTTTGAATATAAGTCTTGTAAAATGAACTTCTTTTTATTGGCAGATTATAGTGTTAAGCTTTTACTTGTTCCTTTCAACAGTTTATAGACAAAAATATTTATCTGAAATTAATCTTTCGTAGCGCCACTTAGTTTTGTGACGTCACGCATTCATGTTTAGTGCCGTTCAAATGCCCCGCTCATCCCCAGGCTACTCTCTGCACCATTTTCTACAGTATTCCTGTAAAACAAGGTCGTTATTTGTTTGGCTGGCGGGCGTAATTAGGCATAAAGTGCAACGAGGGGTCGGCTGAACTGATTGGAAAGAGATTTACTAAATCACGATAGTAAAATATAATCAAATGCTCACTTTACTTTAGTTGTTTGGGACAATTTCACTGACTTAGTGAAATTATGACTAACACTATTGATTAAACTCCATAAAAAGTAAGAAAGGTGGTTTTGGAAGTACACAGCAATACCCACAAAGGATAAAAAGCAGCTGTCTTTAATTTACCTTCAAAAAGTTTGAATTAATTGTTGCATAACTTTTAATTTTGGGCTCTTATTGAGTATTATTTAACTTTTAATTCAGTCTTAGTTGACAGTAATTCCAGTAACAATCATTGTGAATTCTCCCCTCGGGCTTACAAGTGATAGTGAAAAGGACTGACAGAATCCGTTTGTGTTTATCTGCGTAGTTATACTCGTAGTTAGGTATACACAGACCATGCAACTGGTTGGCATAATAGTAAGATACCAGAATCGGTTGCATATTTTCTAGACGTACGATTGAGAGAAAACTCTAATCTATTACTAATTTGGAAGTTGCAGTGCCGGCGGTCGGTGTTAATCTAATATATAAAAGGCGAGCGTCCGACACACTCACCTATCAACGCCCAGCCCAAACCGTTGGACTTAGAAAGCTGAAATGTTGCACAGTGTTCTTTAATAATGGACATACAAGGTAAGAACAGATTTTAAATACGTTTTTCCGCAGTTTTTTTAATTCACCCCTAAAGAAGGTAAAAAGGGATGTCAAAGGTATGGGTAGTCAAATTTATGTGGTCGTATTTTCTTAATACAAATGTCATCATCATCATTCAGCCACAAGAAGTCCACTTCTGAACATAGGCCTCCTCCATGGATTTCCAAAAAGACCGGTTGGAAGCGGCTTGCATCCAGCGTCTTCCTGGCACTTGGATGAGGTCATCTGTCCATCTTGTGGCTGGTCGTCCTACGCTGCGCTTGCCGATATGTGGTCTCCATTCGAGAACTTTTCGGCCCCATCGGCCATCAGTTCTGCGTGCTATGTGCCCCGCCCACTGCCACTTCAACTTACTAATCCGCTGGGCTACGTCGACGACTTTCGTTCGTCTACGGATCTCATCATTTTTGATTTGATCTCGTAGAGAAATTCCGAGCATAGCCCTTTCCATAGCTCGTTGCGTGACCTTGAGCTTTCTTATGAGGCCCATAGTGAGAGACCACATTTCAGTGCCATAAGTCATCACTGGTAACACACATTGGTTGTATAATTTTGTCTTGAGCGATTGAGGTATATTAGACTGTTCACGAACGGACTGGAAGATGCCTTCAAGCTTCTGGAATGGCAGGGACGCGGCATCAATATCAATGGCGAGTACATCACTCACCTTCGATTTGCCGACGATATAGTAGTCATGGCAGAAACGATGGAAGACCTCAGCATAATGCTCGAAGACCTCAGTCGAGTTTCCCAAAGGGTGGGCCTTAAGATGAACATGGACAAAACGAAGGTCATTTCGAACGCCCGTGTTGTGCCCACCCCAATAACATTGGGGAACTCGACTCTTGAAGTTGTAGACAAATACGTCTACTTAGGACAAACAGTCCAACTAGGCCGGTCCAACTTCGTGAAAGAGGTCAATCGTCGAATCCAACTCGGCTGGGCAGCATTCGGGAAAGTTAGAAAAGTCTTTTCGTCTAATATACCTCAATACAAATGTACTTGAATAAAATGTATGAAACACGGGTATCATAGTTTTTAAAAGTTCAACCTCTATGAAGGTGTAATAGAGATATGTTACCCTTTACTATGTCACCCGAGATGGACTCCTAAGGATTCAAACAGCAGGAATTGATCTTAGGTGGGACTGATTTTCGCACGGAAAATTTTACTTTGCTTGCTCTAGAGTGAGCTCTCCTGTAATGAGCCTGGTTATGTTAGCACCTAAGAGACGAATGTGTAACGTAATGTGTAAAGAGGTTGTACTATAAATATAATCGAAAAGATAAATGTTCTAAACATAAGATTTTTTTTTTGTTATTTTTGTTTCACATCCGTAACTTATTTAGAACCACTCTTATCAAATAAAGTCCACGCGGACGAAGTCGCGGGGAATAGCTAGTTAATTATGTTATTAATGGTTTTTGAAAACACTATGTTTTGCTGGACGTGGGCTTTCCCCAAGCCAGGTGTTTTCTATCTGTCCTCGGCCATTCTCATCCAGCTGCTGCTGGCAATCAGATCGATGGTCTCACTCGGTCTCAGCGAGCTGGTGGCTTACGGACGCTGCACTTCCCAGTTCGTGGTCTCAATACGAGTGCCATTGTACCCCATTGGCTCTTCTACCGGTTCTTCGGCAGATTACGGCCACATCCCTTAAACCAAGCTCAAAATTAAGCACATATTGCTTTGTACAAACGTTTTAAGTCAACTCCTTTGACAATGTAAAACGAGAGCCATTATGGGTTTGAAAAGTTCTTATACGAGTAACGCAAACAATTATAATTCTCCAACAAACAGATATAAACAGAAGAGGGTCGATACAAAGCGCAAGTTGAAAGCAGAACTCACATCACTTTTTTTAAGCATTGATTGTATTATTGTCAAAACGATTAGCGCAGAGCTCCATAGAGTACCGAGCTACTATTTAATCTGCTTTTTTACTGCAAAATAGCAGCAAAAGCATTAATGAGATGGAATACAAAGTCACTTATGTTAATGTTAAGTACCATTATCATTGTAACAGCTTATAAAACGGACAACAAGCGTTGTTTATTATCATAATATGTGCTCTACACTGCCATGGACTTATTTCTGTTTCACTAGTAACGTAACTGGGTAGAGGTGATCAAGAAATCAATAATTTATTTCAACGTAAAGAATTTACATTTTGTTTGCTGAATGTCAATGTACTATGTTACTATGTTAGCCGCTGCCTTCGGGCCGTATTTGTAGTGGAGAAAAAGGCAGCGGGAAAAAAAACTCCACTCTGACCATCTTTTCTCAAATCATCTTAAACTTATACATCAAAACCTATATGATAATTATGATTCCGTGATAGCCACCAATAACTTTAAAAGCCAAAATAACACTGATTAAAAGTTGATTTGCGTTAAGTGTGCTTGACAGGTGCTAGGATGTGTGAGTGATATCATTCCGTTAGTCTTTGTATCACGGGGTTTGAAACGAAAGAAATAACTGTTCATAAACATTCAAACGTAAAAGAGATAAAGTTATCACGACGAACGTCAGGACAGCGTCACTATAACCACAGTATAATTGAAACTGTGCTATAGGTAACCATAGCTCGATGTTGTGGCTGTCACGCTAGGCGGTCGCGCACAAACAAAAAACACTTATTGAACTGAGTGAAGTATCTAAGTGTTGGTGGAGTATTAGATTATGGGTAGATATGTTGCCGAATGGATTGCATCAACGGGAAGACGCCTCTTTCCAGCACTGCATTCCATTCATTCGTTCCAAATAAGGAATGACATTTATTGAGTCATCTGTCACCTCTGTGCCCCACAACAATGGTCTAAAAGACCCTAAAACGTTTATATCCGTATTTTACACACGTATTGAATACGTGTTTTATTCATATACAAGGTTATCTCTAAAATGCGCAATTCCTAAAACATCGCCATTAGAGTGGTGTTTTGCAACAATATTTGTTTTTTGAAATTTTTTTTGACATATTTTTCGAAATATCATATTTCACTCAATCTATTTTTTTAATTTTCCTACATAAGGAATGACCATTGTTTGTAATATATTTTAAGCATTATCTATCAAACAGCGCGATTGACCCCCGGTGTCTCGTACACTAACAAGCTTTTAATCTACTGTTAACAGCTGCCAGTGGTTTTTTTTATGTGCACTTTGGTTAATTGACAGCTGTTAACAGTAGATTAACAGCGTGTTAGTGTACGAGAAACTGGGGATTAGAGTGGTAAATGCTGCACTGACAGTAGATAACGATGACGAGATTAAATGGAAAACTCTAATCGTCGTATTTCAGGAATTCTAATTTTTTGAGGTAACCCTGTTGGTCTGCACTCGTGAACTCTTCAGATGATACCTTCTAAGTGTAGTGATTGACAGAATGTGTCATGCCCCCAGAGCCGGAGTTGACAGAATGTGTTATGCTTCCAGAGCCAGAGTTGACAGAATGTGTTATGCTTCCAGAGCCAGAGTTGACAGAATGTGTTATGCTCCCAGAACCGGAGTTGACACAATGTGTTATGCCCCCAGAGCCGAAGTTGACAGGATGTGTTATGCCCCCAGAGCCGAAGTTGACAGGATGTGTTATGCCCCCAGAGCCGGAGTTGACAGAATGTGTTATGCTCCCAGAACCGGAGTTGACACAATGTGTTATGCCCCCAGAGCCGGAGTTGACAGAGTGTATTATGCTTTCAGAGCCAGAGTTGACAGAATGTGTTATGCTCCCAGAACCGGAGTTGACACAATGTGGTATGCCCCCAGAGCCGGAGTTGACAGAATGTGTTATGCCCCCAGAGCCGAAGTTGACAGGATGTGTTATGCCCCCAGAACCGGAGTTGACCAAATGTGTTATGCCCCCAGAGCCGGAGTTGACAGAATGTGTTATGCCCCCAGAGCCGGAGTTGACAGAATGTGTTATGCTTCCAGAGCCGGAGCTGACAGAATGTGTTATGCCCCCAGAGCCGGAATTGGCGGCGTGCTCAGAGGGCTCACTATCGCCGCCCCGTGACGTCACGGACACGTTCGCGCGCGATGCCGTCGACTCGCGCTCGCCGCACGCCGACCACGACGACGACGCCGAACACGCCGAACACGACGCCGACCTAGAGCTCGCGCGGCCCAGGAAGGTACGTAGCAGTGTACGTACCCATTATATTTACATTATCTTTTGAAAATACTTGACAAAATTTGTATTAAAGAGAGGTGTAGTAGATTTTCAACGAACAAGTCGTTGAAAATTTGTCCAAGCTTAAAAGCGTTGGGTACGCGTCCAATGCACGATGGCTATGCGGGTGACCGTTCCTGACTGGAGACCCTCCCCTTCCCTCCTCCAGAAAATTGTTCTGTATCACAAAGCACCTTCCTACACAAATTGAATTGATTTTACGCCTTGGTTAGGGCTTTCATTGGCTTGCTTTTATTCAGTCCATAATAGGTACTTTATCTCACAGCTAGCCACTGATCTACACTCCTCCGGCAGGTGCGGCGCAGTCGCACGACGTTCACGACACTGCAGCTGCACGAGCTGGAGCGCGCGTTCGACGCGACGCAGTACCCGGACGTGTTCACACGCGAGGAGCTCGCCGCGCGGCTCGACCTCAGCGAGGCGAGGGTACAGGTGAGCATTATAAATGCGGAATAACACATCTATCCATTTACGGTCAGCGAACAGTATTTCTACTGTTGGCTTGAAATTGGTCACACATTATTTATTTAATACCTACACCATTTCTTGCTTTTACTTTCATTTCCATTTTACTTTCTTAGTGACCATTTTTCGTAAACAGGCTCCCCAAATAGACAAACTATTTCACCTATTTCATAATTACATTTTCAATCGTTATATTGGACTCGGTCACAAATGAGGTTTATTACAAGTATATGTGGTATTACTTTGAATGACAGGAAACTTTGGGGAATGAGAAAGGATGTAGTGACCAATATTTACAGCATGACGGTGCGAGCGAGTACGTTTTGTGTTGCTAAAAGGACAGAATTTTTAGATTAATGTGGTGGAGTCTTTTTAACGTCTGAAGTTTAACGTTTTTCAAAGCCGCAAAGCAAATTTATTGTATCATGACTCGTTCAAACTGACTGTAAATGGAAAGAGATGCATTTTTATCTACGTTATGACATTTAAAAGGATTGAAAAATAGTAGTTTATGCAACTGTCATATAATGAGGGGTATTAAAACACGAGTGTGAGTTTCATAATAGTAACGAGTGTTTTAATACCCGTGTTATATGCAGTTGCATACACTACTTTATCTTCACTAATGCAATTAAAAATTAAATTCACGCGTACGTGTATAATCACAGTGATTTTGCCGCCATTAAAATTTAACCAATGAGAGCGCAGCTGCGCGCTTCAATAAAACGCGACCAACCTGATTGGCCCTGCAATCAAGTTGGTCGCGTTTTATTGATGTTATAATGAGATTTTACGATATCGATGTGAATATTATACCATCATGTGAAATTGCTTAAATTGAGTGTTTTGTTGTCTGCGCTATAACAGTAGTAATTATAAGTCAAGTATTGAAAACATAAGTAGAATGTTACAACATTAGTGTAGATAAAATATATTTACAGTTCCTAAAATTAAGAAACACCTTCTTACTCAAAGGTTCCAGTCCGGTGAAGAAGCAGATGATGCTTTCAACTAATTTAACTCCCCACTTTGGAGTCGAATAAATGTTTCAAGCAAATGGAAAAGTATCCTTAACTACGTGGTGATTACTCCCAAAGAGAATAAAAAGTACCATTAGGTTCTGTTTGTGCTTTTGTTCCTCAAACTTTAAAACTCAAGGTCCTTTATATATTGATGTTTTAAAATTTTAACGTTCTGCACAAACGCTTAGATATGTTTAGTTTCCGGACGGCGATTGGCCAGTGCCAGCAATCGACTTGCATTATGCACTCGCGACAATAACAGCCGGGGGAGGAGGCGCGGGGCGCGGGGGAGCGCGGGGGGGGGACAATTGTAATTAAAATTAGCGCCATTATGCGCTGTTCCGCCTGGAGGTACTGTCGAACTCAGCTAAGAGTTAAAGTGCAGCTCTTGTTGCGTGAAAGTAAAGACGGCAATTGAATAAAATAGTGTACGCTGCAAGGTGTTGGAGTGTACTGCGGGGCAATCATGCACATTGTGTCCGCTGGCGGGTGGAATTTCTAGACTTGTGCTATTTACAATTGCGCAATTGGATTCACTTCAAACCCGTGCTTTCAATTTTGAAAACGAGATCTTGAGCTTTGCTCTCCTTATATATTTGTGATACAGAGGTTTGACTGGTAACATTTCTGCACCCTAAATGAAAGAGAATCCATCACGGGAAAAGAGATTTCCCGTGCAAGAGAAAAAGCAGGACTTAATTTGAATGCCTCGTTAAATCTCAAATCCGTCATTATCAGCTTCGAAACGTAAAAAAACTTAATTGTGAGCAAGTACTGTCGTCGTCCCCGCGATACATTGCTCGAGATTGCCGCAGGGTCCCCGCATCGACGTGGTCTCATCGCGTGGGCGCGGGAGTCGCGGCTGCGGGTGTCACGTAATCCCGCGCATTAACCACTCGTGCACTCGTTTGCGTCTCATTCATCTGAGCCTCGTGTCATCTCGAGCCGTGGCGAAGCTTCATGTCAAGCAATTACGCGATATACAGAGTAAGTGTCTGACGAGCTTTGGAACTTTCGGGAGAAGTTAATGGTGGCACTTATATTGGACATTATCTCGTTTCACAGTACAGGAAACCTCTGTACCGTTCTCGTTTAGGTCAAACAAAAACAGTTCAAAGTCGAAGAGAGATGATTAACGAACCCTGACAAGTGTGCCTAGATTTGTGTTGTTTAATTCTTAGCTAGAAAGTTACGGTTTAAACAATTTGGGCAGTGTGTAGTCACATAAACCTATGTTTAGTGAAAGAAAGAAAGAAGAAAGAGGATATTTTATTTTATTTTATTTGGGTAAACAAACAATTATACAATGAGTGGTAACAGCAACTTAGGTAACAATTGAGTATTTTAAGTACTTGTACAACCAGGAACGTTTACCACGAATTGGAGAAGAGAACATTGTGAGGCATACAGAGTCAAAGGCAGCCGGATACCATACAGTAATGAAAGTTAATATTTTAATTACATGGTTGTTTTTACGTTTAAATGCTATTTTATATGTTTCGGTATCCATACAATAAAAGTAAAAACTAAAACAGGAATAAATACATTAAATAAAGTGCGTGATACATTGGTTGGCCACCAGCGCACTTACCGATGACAATACGTGCAGAAGCAACCTGCGCTCAGTGATACATTGGCCACCAGCGCACTTACCGATGACAATACGTGCAGAAGCGACCTGCGCTCAGTGATAAATTGGCCACCAGCGCACTTACCGATGACAATACGTGCAGAAGCGACCTGCGCTCAGTGATACATTGGCCACCAGTGCACTTACCGATGAAAATACGTGCAGAAGCGACCTGCGCTCAGTGATACATTGGCCACCAGCGCACTTACCGATGACAATACGTGCAGAAGCGACCTGCGCTCAGTGATAAATTGGCCACCAGCGCACTTACCGATGACAATACGTGCAGAAGCGACCTGCGCTCAGTGATACATTGGCCACCAGCGCACTTACCGATGACAATACGTGCAGAAGCTACCTGCGCTCAGTGATACATTGGCCACCAGCGCACTTACCGATGACAATACGTGCAGAAGCGACCTGCGCTCAGTGATAAATTGGCCACCAGCGCACTTACCGATGACAATACGTGCAGAAGCGACCTGCGCTCAGTGATACATTGGCCACCAGCGCACTTACCGATGACAATACGTGCAGAAGCTACCTGCGCTCAGTGATACATTGGCCACCAGCGCACTTACCGATGACAAGTGCAGAAGCGACCTGCGCTCCGTGGCGCTGAGGGCGTCAACGTCAATTAGTGGAATATTGCCAACAATTTATGCAAAATTAGCACAATATTGCCAATTTTTAGTAAACAATTAGCCGCTTCGGAATATCAATGACATTTCCGCTTGTAGCAACATTTTAGGACTCTACTGATAAAAGGCTTACGGCGTTCAAGACGGCGTTTGTATGAGCATACAGAAACAATCGCGACTAGACCCGTTACATGTGTAATTATTCAAGAAGCTCCTTTAGCTCCTTGACAGGTCCATTAAGCTGCACTCGAGATCGATTTCAGCGGTAAGAGCGATATTAATGCGGACCTTAATGATTCACAATTCTCACACATGCTCTAATCGCGATTGGAATTTACCTACTTAATAAATCTTACCGCAATTAGTCCTGTCCAATATTGCTATGTCCGTATATTTAGCTTGTAATCGAGTCACACTTACATTCAGTAGCTACCGGAACGCACCGTTTTAAGCCTAAAAAGGTTTTTCTCCTGAATAAATAGTCGATCAATTAGTCCATTTCTCCTTCCCATTTACACTTTATAAGAGAGTAATTAAAAGCTCACGCAACTCGCTCGCTCGCCAGATTAATTGCATTAGAGCCGTATAGAGGTCGGTGAGGGCGAAGAGTCAACTCGACGCACAAGGCGCGCACTTGTTGAGCGATTGAACAGTTGAGGCCCTACGCTACGAGTATTAATACGAGTACGAGTACCTCACGCTGCCGGCCAGGGTTGCCCATGCCCGCTGTTTATCCAAGTTTGACTTTATACGACATTTATAAATCCACATGACTCCTATCTTGATGAGGTTGTGGGGTTGAGTATATCGATGGGTGAAATTGTTTAATCTTTCTGCTAAACTTAAGCAGCAATCAAGATGTATTACATATTGCAAACGATGAGCAGTCGTGAGTTGATTGCTCTCCATCTCGAACGCCAGAGTCCTGCAAACAGCGAGACAATGCAACGCAACCCTAATGCGACTTGTCAACAGAACGAATCCCTTTTTAGCGAGCCCTAAAAGAGTGAATTCTCAAGCACTCTTGAGGCAAACGACTGTTAATCCACTCGATGCGGCGCGTGACTCTTGCCGCCAAGACAATAGGGCTCATAATGCGCCCGCAGTCACGAGTAGCATTGAAATAAAGAACGCAATCGATCTCCCGTTTGAAACGACACCCTTGCGCGATGCGCACAGAGGTATCACTATGGAGTGAATCGGATACAAGTCCATGAATTTAGGAGTTCTAATCAATAAAAAAAACTTTCGCAAGCATTTCACATGTTACTTATTCAGTATTATCCACTTGCTTAAATTCTTATCTAAAGAGGAACTGTCGAAGGACGTTCGCTAGTTCATTCATTGACATACATTGGAGGACGTAGCGTGTAAGTGCGTGAAGATGTGGTGTCAACAATAAATCAGCCCATCTCTAGACAAGAAAATGTTTGCTTAAAAATGTGGGTATGTTTTTAGCGATAGCTATAAACAATAACATCGAATCTGCAGAAGATTGGGTTGAGACTTCTACACATCTGCGCTAAAATCTCCCAGTAGGAGCTTAATTGGAGAACGTTTAGCGCTGAACCCTATTGCTAGTGAAGTGGAGTGATGGCTCGTGTGCCGCGAATCGCGCTTGCTACTGCCTATGCAGCTTCCGCTGCCACCTGTGCCGCGCCCACTTCTGCCTGCGCTGAACCCGCTACCACCTGTGCCGCGTCCGCTATCGTCTGTGCCTTGGGCCGCACGGCAGCCAACACAAGCGGCGGAGTGCAGCGCAATTAGCGCGCAGCCGAGCGGGTAACCGCCGCCGTGTCCATGGCATGCACGCATCTGGAACAGAATCACCGCTGCGGGACAAATCGTCATATCCACCATTGGGGCAGTCGGCTCTTTGCGTCGTATTCCGTTTAGTGCGGTCCCGCAGCTTTGAAACCGAGTCACTTCTTTATTTTGCAAAATCATGACATGAAACCATAAGTTGCGAAGATGTTTTTAACATTAAAACGCATTCAGTTTCATCGGGAAATTTTGGGCAGAATTTATTTTTCTAGACACTGTATCTGAAAAACTTGTCGACTTCAAGACCATTTAGCAGATTTTTTTCCAAGTTTATCTTTTTGATGTCTTAATTCAAAATTCGAGCTAGTAATTGCATTTCCTAACCCGATGTAATAATGGTCCAAGGATATTGAAGTGTCTGCGGAGCGCAACTTGCATCCCAATGTTCGTTAGTTGTCACGGCAGTCGCTAGTCGCGGAGTCTGTTTCACAAAAGCTATCATTAAGTCTCGCTGGGGCGAAGGAGGAGGGGGGGGGAGAGAGGAAGTGCGGGGGACACAAAGCACTCGCGCAAAATGGCGTCATTTGCAAAATTATGAAATTACTCCAATTTTTTCGTCCTCGACGACACAATGTCTTTTTATTAGCACCGCGGCGCGACTAGCTCAATTTGATTCTATTCTCACGTTGTGCCATTGTGAAATGGCCCCTATTACCGCGAGCATAGAGGCTGCAGCGCGGCGGCCGCGGCGGTATGGCGACCACGTATGCGTAATTGCTTTTCATTACGAGCCATTGTAGTCGCGCGGGCGGCGGCGGGGGCGGGGCGGCCGCGGGAGGAGGGAGGAGCAAATTGCCAACAATTACACAATAAAAAAAATTAAAACTCCGCCGCAATCTGGGAAAAATCGTCCGCACACATACATACACACAACACATGCTCTCACACGCAGTCCTCGCGCCTATGTGTATGCAAAGCAATTTATTATTGACGCGATGTTGCACATACTTTAGAGATCGACCTCGCTGTCGAGTGATTTGACTCATTCTATGAATTTGTGCCTCAGATAAAATTTTTAAAAATATTTAGGACATCCTACTTGAAGTACCTATTTACAGTGTGCAATCGATAATTCACCACCAAAATTATATGCGACTTGCCGACCTGGTAAACCAAAATAAAGAGCGCACTGCTCAAATTGCACCATACTAAGTCTATTGTATTTTCAGAAGTAGGATTGCGACTGACCGAGCTAGATATCTGTCTGAATCATGTTCTTTAATGTTTTTGATGTTTTTAATAAGCCCATGGCTCCCGAGGTGTAAATGGCTTCCATTGCTTCCACTAGCTAGGGACGATGCAACAGGAACTTCCGATTTGATCATCATATTATTATTATGCCACATCATTATGTATGTATACTATGTACCAGAAACTTTCCCTGCCAGCAAACCAATTATTTTTCAATACGATAAAAATTTATAAATCGACCTTAAATCAATAATAAAGTTAACAGATTGTTAAAATGCTAAAAATCCATAATACATTTTCCATTTTAAAGTTTGTTTATCAAGTTTGTTCATCATGCCCTCAGGCCGGGTGTTTTACTGTTTGCAATAGGTATCTTTTGCCGGTTACCGTAACAGAGGGTGTCCTAGCTTGGGGCCGACTAGTAACGCGTGGATGTTCTTGTTACGTTGTGTGTGTAGATCTGTTTATACTAATACTGGCGTTGTTGCAGGTGTGGTTCCAGAACCGGCGCGCCAAGTGGCGCAAGCGCGAGAAGGCGCTGGGCAGGGACCACGTGCCCTTCATGCACCACGACCACGGTACGATCTTCACGACACAGTCTTTTCCAAAACTCGTCCTAAACCCTCCTACGATTTCACATATAATTCTAGCGGTCAGCTGTGTTACGGCAGCAGAGCTGTGACCGTGTGTTTAAATGCACTCTAGGGTTTGCATCTCACATCCGAGCACTTTTTTGGGTCAAGAATAAGTCCTAGTCGTTCATCACTATGATGGACACAAGCATCATCATGATGTGGAAATACATGTGGAAACACGTAGTCGAACTATGTTTTTTTGTGTGAAATTTTACGATCCCCAGGAATCCTAGTTCACACATCTTGACATGGAAAGTGTTCAGAACGCTGACCTCTGCTCTCTATGGGTGAAATTGAAGGAGAAAACAATTATTTTAAATATCGAAAATGCGGCGTTTTGCTTTTGTATTTTTTGACTTTGTCTCTCTTCTACAGCCGCACTGAAAACATCGTTTTTATTTTAATATTCGCTTCATGTATTTTATTATTCTATTACCTGATTAAAACGTCGAACTACATAAAGAAGACTCCTAATTTTCATATCCCAATATTGAACATGGTCCTTCGAGCCGGATATTAATGAACCTGGATCTTCAAGTTACGTTTCATCAATACATCTAGCGTCGATCTGCAGTCATACCCGTCGCCGAACGAGTTATTTTATCTTCAACCAATTCCGTAATACCTAATAAGGACGAGGAGAAGGCTTAAAATTACACGCAGCATCTACCTACTGAGTGAGTCCATTCCACTACCTTCCTTATCTAGGTACTTATTTATTACTTGGTTGTAATAACTCTAAATCCTAAACTGCTAGGTACCTACTTATTTCCATTCTTATTACCATTTGAATTTGGTACCTAGACCATTTTGGTTTAGTAAAGTTCGACAGCGGTGTAAAGCGGTACAAAAGGGAATCATATTATTTTAATAGATTATCTCCGAAAGTTCCGTTTCGCAACCCTAAAAATAACTAAAGCGTGATAGCTCTATGAACTACGGATCACAGTTTTTATTTCTGTCACCTTTGACATTGTTTTCTAGTTTAAACTACTCTGTGTGTGTTTTTATTTTCACTGAACTTTGTAAATAAAGTTCTGTTTAAACATCGTTTTTATTTTAATATTCGCTTCATGTATTTTATTATTCTATTACCTGATTAAAACGTCGAACTACATAAAGAAGACTCCTAATTTTCATATCCCAATATTGAACAGAAAGTAAAGAGAAAATCTGAATGAAAGCTTTGTACATTTGCTGCACCCTTATGGCTACTAGTTCTCTTTATGTATTTGTTGCAAAATACGTAAATCCCACTAAAACATTAATGCGTAAAAGGGGCAAAGTTCAAAGTACATAATTGTTACTTTCACCCATAGCGTTGTTCCAGAGCTTGTATATCTTAGTTGTGAAAAAATTAAATTAGGAACTACGTCTTATGCTGTTTGCAAAATGTGGAACTTATCTCTCCTTTTATTTTTGAAGTTATATTGCAGCAGTAAAATGGAGATTTAGGCGGGAGATTAACTATTTATAAATAAGCGTTTGTTTGTAAATTACTTTTTAATACCCACGGCGCGTGTATCGGTAACGACGACAACAATGTCTAAAGAGCTCTATCCATCCATCTCCTCGGCTCACAAACTGACGATAGTTATCGAATAAATACAGTTGACACTCCGATTTAAGGCGATATGGAAATCGAAACAATTGTGGCTCACGCGTAACTAGAGCAATTAGCGCTAACAGCCGCTGCTCGATATACACTTCTCGCACGGTGGAAAGTCACGTCCTCACTGACGGTGGTAACACAGCAGTGGACAGAGTGCAGTGTTTCTGTAAATACAGGGGTGGACCCCCGACGCTGATGAGCTTATAATGGTTGTGATTTATCGCGCGTTAGACCAGACGGACGGCACCGCCGGCTGCTTGTAGGCCGGTAATCAACTCGCTGTAATGCGATAGCCCTGTCTCGGGGAACCGGCAATTGAGGTCATTTATAACGACAACTATAGTTAGTGACTATTAACGAATATAATATCCATTTTATATTAAAAGGTGTCATTAAAAATTGGACGCAAATATTTTGGTTTCAGTAAATCTTTGATAAATGTACAGTAGAATAAACCCACAAATAAATACGTAGTTAACACTTTAAAGTGATCAATGTTCAGTAACTGGGTTTTAACAACTAAACTAGAATCATCTAGTGGCAATTAATCTACAACAGACAGGTAATGTAATCACTGACGCTGTAGATATATTTTTTCTGATGTAGGTTTGCCAAGGCTGCCTAGCATGATCCCAAAGACGTAGACCGATCGCCCCATCCTCCACGCACATAACGGAAAAGAGCGAGATGGCGCGAACCTTTGTTTATCCCCGCGCGGTATAAGGGCTCATGCTACCCTGGTAGCACTTCCTATACCATCTGCTCTACTAGATTGGCTTAATCCATAGCAGTTAAGAAAACTAAACTGTAACAAAGTTAGAAATCATATTGCGCGAAAGCTACCACTAAACTAAACAAACATCATTATTGTTTTTGTGACTCGGTTGAGGCCTCATTACCGATATAACCCACTATAATGGTGTGCCATCTTCCTTCTTCTATTATTGGATATAGTTACCGTGTCTGGTGTTTCGTGTATCGTTTTTCTTTCACCTGTGCTAATTGCTCAAAATATTGCTAGCTGTGAAAACTTTTTGTTGCCTTTCTGTATCTATGTGTATAATTTATTGTGTTAGTGATAAGCTGTTAGTTTTCCTAATAAAATAATAAATAAAATATTATAGCATTTGCAGTAGCTGTTAGGCGCGTTATCGTTGTAAATATCAATATAAAAGGGGTTGTGCGGTATCAGGCGCCAGTGACAATTAAATGTCGATTATCGACGTGACAGCGACAAGTGACAGGTGGCGATCGGGTCGACAAAGAGAGCGTTCATGGAATAACGCATGATTGTCACCTGGAGGTGTCTAAAATAGAAAGGGTAACATTACAACTAACAGACAACTTGCTAAAACACAGAAATGTGACGAATTTTGTAACTCAGTCAAAAGGTTTACTCTCTTCCTGAGAGAAAGCCCAAGCCCCACAGTGGGACGTATATAGGCTGCTCATGATGAAAATATTTTTTTATTTTTGTAAGTAGGTAACTGAATTTGGAAGACCCAAGTATAATTAAAAACACACAATGAAATAATCTATAATATCAACTATTTCCGAATGTGTATACAGCCGTCGTTCTAGAATTACCCCATGGAACTATAAATAAGCTCGTGGTGTACCGTGATTATGATAATTCTAAGATTAACTAACGATAGAATAGATTCAGTGACTAGGCTCGTGTTTTTCAGTCCTGCCCCGATATTTCACGCACCAAATCATAACTCAATCTTGACATTTTATGTCCAAACCAACGCAAGTTCAGGTTTTAGAGTGCATCATAATTAGACCTCAGTAACTCCCTGTTTGTTGGTTGTTCCCGCTGGTAACGTGTGTGTGTGTGTGTTTGTGTGTGTCGGTGCGCAGGCGGCGAGTGGGTGGGCGGCGGGCCGGAGTGGTGGCGGCTGGTGTCGCCGCTGCCGCTGGCGCCGCTCGAGCCGGCCGCGGCCTTCCGCGCGCTGCTGCACCGGTGAGTCCCTGGGGAACAGTGTACAGTCACTGGGGCGTAGCCCCGAGTCCCAGTAGTACAGCGCTCGCTGGGGCACGGTTAGTCACACGCTTCTATACTGGTAAGTCAGTTACGCACGCTTAGTAGGACGTGGTGGTGAGTCACTAGGTCACAATGCTCAGTTACTGGGGCACTAGCACGCGCGGCGTGAGGCCACGATGAGGGCTGCGACGGACGAGGCCTCCCACAGGCCTCCTAGGACCGTTTTCGAAGAACTGTCAGATATCTTATTTATTGAAGTATCGTTTTTTAGAAACGGGCTCTAGAGACTATATGGGGAACTTGGCAAGAAACCTGTCTCAGAATGAACATCAAGGGTCTACTCTTACACGCAGTGGTGGTTATTGAAGGGCTGAACACTTTATACATTTTCTCAAACCAGAATTTAATGATGACCATCAGAATTAGTGTCACCGCCTCTATTAACTAAGTATAACATAGTAACCATGTGTGTGTTGGAGCAGGTACGTGCTGGCGCTGCCTCCCCCCGCGCTCCCCCCGCTGGAGCTGGAGGCGCACAGCCCCGCGCCCGCGCCCCCGCCGCACCCCGCGCCGCACCCCCACCCCCACCACGGCCCCGGCGAGCTGCACACGTAGCGGCGCTACTGGGACTCCCACTTCAACTAGCTCGCCAGTACTGACCAGCTCTGTGCGGCTAACCAGCTAAATAAATAACTTAAACACAGTATACACACTCGTCCTTGACGCATATAGGATAGCCTGTGTTATGGTAAACAGAAAGGCTCGGACACGGGAAAACACCAGGCTTAGTCCATTTGTACGAATCTGTGAACGAAGGCTCTCAGCAGGAATCAAACCCGCAATCCCCGTGTTGTATGCAGCGCGTTACCGTTATACTAATGAGGCAGTCAGTAAAGTTTGCAGCTAGCACAACCTTTCCTTACCACTAGTCAGCTGATAACCAGCTTATTTGTACAAGTATCCAGCTGTTGGTACAGGCAGATCACTGTAAATACGACCAGTACGTAACCAATTAGTAACTCAGTAGCTGTTATTAGTACACAATACAGCCAAATGCTAGCTGGTCCGCTAGCTGTGGTATAGAAGTGTGGTGTACATCGATCATAAATCCTAGAAAGATTTCTATGTTGCAAAAAGAAGTGCATACTAACTCTACCGAACTGACTTTCCTTTGTAGAAAAGCATTATTTGTGTCATCGAATTTTTAATAGTGTTGTTTAAAGATAAGTTTAGTGTGTAACGTAACTCTTGGCCTATTTGCCAAGATAATATTAAGATAAACCTACAACCATGGTAAAGAGACAGTAATGCTAACGTTTGGTCCCGTTTGTGCTCACTTGGGATACAGCTCGTGCCTTACCCTCCGTCAGCCGGCAGTTTGCTAAAATGGTACGATCCGAAAGCGACGTTAAGAAACTGGAGGTTTGTCAGAATAATTGCTCTTACTATTTATTGTCTTACTTTCTAGATTCAAATTTTCTATCAAGGTGAATGAAAATTTTATTAATTGTCTTAGTAAGTGTTAAGTATATTGTGTAGTTATTTAACTTCCGTTAGATTATCAGCTATACATAGTGTCACTTAAAACTGAAATCATTCCGTGAGATCTCATAGCGTGTACATAGTTTGTGTATTTAAAATTAAAAATGCGTTGTACATAATTATAAGATAAGATAAGATAAGATAAGATAAGATAGCCTTTTATTTCTCTTTACACCTTAATACATCAAAATACAATTTTACATGCACATGCACTTCTTCGTACCTACTATTTAAATAATACAATTTATTCCTATTTCCTTTTTGTTACATTATTTTGATTTCTCCAATTACCACATTTCACATCAATTAAGTTAATATATATTCTAATCATGTTAAATATTTAAATAATCCAGATATATTCGAATAATTTCAATATTAAATTTCTATACCATTTCAACATAAATAATCATGTTCACATTTCTCAGTTTTACATTTGTAACTACATTACTTCTCCTAGGAACTCCGAAGGCGACTTGCAACCTTTTGTTTTTATTTTTAAGAGCGCCCTCATTGGGCATAGGCCTCCTGCAGCTGTGTCCATATTTCTCTTTCGTGAGCCAATTTTATCCACTCTGGGCCTGCAATTGATTTAATGTCGTCTTCCCATCGCATGTACGGGCGTCCACGTCTTCTGTGACCTCCTTCTGGGCCTTTCCATTCTGTCACTTTTAATGTCCATCTATCATCTTTTAGTCTGGCTAAATGACCCGCCCATTTCCATTTCATAGTTTTAATATATTGTGCTACGTCTGTGACTTGTGTTTGTTTCCTGATGTTTTCATTTCGCACTCTGTCTTTCAGGGATTTTCCTAGCAGGCTTCGTTCCATACTCCGTTGACATACAAGTAATTTTTGCATTGCATTCTTAGTAAGTGTCCAGGTCTGGCATCCATATGTAAGACATGGTAGTATGCAGGTGTTCATAACATGTTTCTTAAGATGTAATGGATATTTTCCTTTGAAGATTTCTTTATGAGCCCAAAACTTCTTCCAGGTAATTGCTATTCTCCTTTCTATTTCGTCGAGTTCTCGCGTTGGTTTGAAGGATACTTGTTTGCCCAAGTAGATATAGCTATCGACATATTCAATATTTTGTTGTTTCGATCTTGACCTGAGTAGCTTCTCTATTTGTCATAATCTTGGTTTTTTCAAAGTTCATCTCAAGGCCTATCGCGAGACTTGTCTTATACAGATCTTTTAGCATTTGTTGAAGTATTGACGGACTCTGCGAAAATCACTATATCGTCGGCAAAACGTAAATTTGTCAGTCTAGAGCCATTTATATTTATTCCTTTTTCATTCCATGGGAGATTCTTCATTATCGATTGTAAGACAGCGATGAACAATTTTGGGGACATTGGGTCACCCTGTCTAACTCCTCGTTTTATATTAATTTCTGGTCCTATTGTCTCCAGCTTGATTGTGCTTGTACATTTCTTGTATATATCTCTAATGATATTTATATATTTGGTTTCTATGTTTTGTTGTCTCATTGCCTCCCATATTGAAGAATGACTAATTGAATCAAATGCTTTTTTTATAATCTACAAAAGCCAGGTAAAGCGGTTTCTGGAATTCCTGATATTTTTCAATAATTAGGGTTAGGCAGTGCATATGATCAATTGTACTGAACGCAGCTCTAAAACCCGCTTGCTCACTAGGTTGGTGCTTGTCTATGTCGTTGCAGATTTTCTTAAGTATGTTTTTTGCAAAGAGCTTATAGAAATTTGGGATTGATGATATAGGTCTATAATTTTCAATATTTTTTGGGTCACCTTTTTTGTAAATTAGAACTATTTGAGATTTTGTCCATTGTACTGGTACCTTTTCATGGGACAGTATAAGGTTAAAATGATTTCGTATATGCTCTACTAGTAGTTGTTTTCCCAATTTGATTTGTTCATTAGTTATGTTGTCTTCTCCTGGACTCTTTCCATTTTTCAGTTTTGACATCTCATTCATTATCTCTTGATGGGTGAGCAAGATAATTTCGTTTACTGTACTTGTTTTATCAATAGACACTGCTTCCTCATTTACATCTGCATAGTCAGCCTCTATTCTGTTGTATAGCTGTTTATAGAAAGTTGTTGCTATCTGCATGACTTTTTCTCTTTGCCCAGTTGATTTTACAGTTGTGTCATTGAGTTCTTGTATCCAAAACTTGCTGGTCTCTAGTTTTTTGTATGCACTTTTTGCGCTCCCTTTTTCTATCAAATTTCTTTTTATAGTATCTGTTCGATGTCTCATATAGTCTCTCTTTATATATTTTGTAATTTTCCGATAAAGTTTAGATAAGTGTTTCTTGTCTTTTTTCGTCTTTGGGTATTTTATTTGTAATTCGTGTCTTTTTCTGATCAGTTCTTTGGTGTCGTTACTTAATACGTTTTCAGTCTTCTTCTTCTGGTTTCTATTTTCCACTGTTGAACTTGCTGCTTGTTTGATTGCATTCTCAATTTTATCGTAGTAAGTTTGAACGTCATTAACGCCTTCTAGCTGAATATTGAGATCTTGTTTGCGCAATTGTGTTGTGAATCTGATTTGTTCTTCCTCAGTGTTCATATTTATTTTGTGTTCTCTATAATTAATTCTTCTCTTTTTCAAGGTATTAAGTTTGATTTTGCATCTGACTAGGCGGTGATCAGATCTGAACAAAAGTTTGTTTAAAACCTCTATATTTTCTATGGTGTGACTGAAGTTTGTTAAGATGTAGTCTATTTCATTTCTTGTCTTGTTGTCTGGAGAGCACCACGTCCACCTTCTACTATCTTTTTTTTTAAACATAGTATTTACAATTTTTAAATTGTTTTCTTGAGCAAAGCTTATCAGTCTGTCTCCTCGTTTATTTCTGGTACCATAACCATATTTCCCCATGATCTGGCTTTCCTCTATTTTTGGTGTACCTATTTTAGCGTTTAGGTCGCCCATCACAACTAAGTTCTTCGCAGACTTCAGTTTCGCGTTCTCTACATCTTCATAAAAAGATTCGATATCCTCTTCATTTGCGTCTTCTGTTGGTGCATATACTTGTATAATAGAAATAGGGAAGTTTGGAAATTTGAGATTTAGTAGTGAGACTCTGTCTGATATAGCTATAAACTCCTTGATGTTGTCTTTGTACTCTTTCTTTATAATAAATCCTGTTCCGAATTGTTTTGCTTTGCCGCTGTAGCAGAAGATGCTCCAATCCTGTTCTATTATGTGTGTGCCTTCTCTTCTGACCTCAGACAATCCAATTATATCCCATTTTATCTTTGACAAAGCCCATTTGAGCTCTAACATTCTTTCTTCTGTTGATAAGGTTCTGACATTGAATGTACCAATGTGTAAGTTTTGTTGATTTTGTTGGTGCAGCTTGCAGGGTTTTGGTCTTCTTTCCCCACGGTGACCAGCCGGGTTGGGGAAGGTTTTGTTTTTGTTTTCGTTGGAGGTGTATTGTGCTTCAGAGTTCCAGAGTTCCTATGCCTTTTTAACTGTATCCATATAGGATCTGGCACGCATGACCGCAAAGGCGTTTGTTTTATTAATTTTGGCTTGGTGTACCAGGGTGCCATTTGAAGTTGAGGCTAAATCTGTGCATGTTATATTTCCTCTAGGACTCGGTGGCGACAACGCCCGTTTTGATCTGCTACCAGCCGCCGGAGTTTGCTCATTGCCTGGTGTCAACTTTTCACTAGATTGGTCTTGTTTATCTGTGTTCTTCTGTACGACGACAAGTTTATCGTATTTAATATATGCTTTGTTACCCTTTTCTTTCTCTTCTTTCACTGACTTCAATAGATTTTTTCTTATTTCAAGTACTTCCTTGGGGTAATCTTCCTCTACAATCACATTCCTTATCAGTCGTTTCTTTTTCAGAATTTCTATTTTAGTATGTTTGTTTACCAGACGAATTAGTATAGGTCTTGATTTTTCACCTTTTCCTAATCTTCTTGCGAAATTTATGTCTCTTTTGTCAATATCTATGTTTGTATAGGTCTTTATTAGGTCTATGATTTTATCTAGAACATTTTCGTATTTTTCTTCACTGACCCCGTACATGATAATATTGTTTTCCTTGTAGGTCCTTGTTTGTGATTTAATTTTATTTTCCAGGTTACTCAATTCTGCTTTCAGTAGTTTGTTATCAGATTCTAGATCATTTATACGTCTGCCATATGTTTCCTCCATTACATGTTTTATGTTTGTAGTAATGACTTCAGTTTGTTTCGCCATTTTTTCTTCTATTTTTTGAAGAAGGAGCTGTATTTGTACATCCATATTTGAAGAAGTGGGTTCTTACTTATTGTTTTATTTTCCTGAGTTTTGGGCAGAATTTAATTTTGATATAGCCACACTGGGCTATTGCTATAGTCTGTGATATTAGAAGTTTAACGCAAAGAGTAGGTTTGACGATTGTACGAGCAAGCACATACAGTTTCTTATACTTAGTTATTTTGTTGACTATAGCAATTTTGTGAACACAACTCAGTGACAATATAACGATCTTACGGGACAGACGTGTCATTCATTGAACATACCTAACAGTACGAACATTCAACATAACAACACCTAAACGGCAAGGCCCGTACATTTTGGTCCTTCGAGACATTGAACTAGCGATCGAAAGTGAAGTGCCGTGTGTTTTGTACTTTTAACTGTGATTTTGCGATCGGCCCGGCAGGCCTCTCAGAAGCGGGAATCACCTGTCGGGTTTAGACGGCGCTCTTCGTCACAGTGAAGGTATAGACATACGGAGCTTCCTACGGACTATTACTAATACGTCCAGATCAACTGCGCTCCATCGAACTACGGAGCAACATCAACATTGAACATTTAACACAACACAACAACTGGATTACAACTGGATCACCTTCGTCATGGAGGCGATGCTGGAACGTCAATCTCGAATTGTTGACAGTATTGAAAGGTTAATAAAGAACTTCAAAAAGGATTCGGCACATCGGAAAACATCGGACTATCTCAGGGTAAGGTTAGTGACCTTGCAAAGCTTGTGTGACGATTCAGATGCTGGTCCTTCGGGAACTAAAAACACTAACAACAACATGGGGTCATCTTCAAAAACCGACGAAATGCTGAGCCAACAGAAAACCAACTTCCGGGCTCTAAGTCGGGTGATGACAAACATCAACGTCGAGAATTTGATAGAAAAGTGGGAAATTGAAGACAAACTACAAGTTCTTCAATCACGCTGGAAAACTATCGACGAGCTGCACTGGCAAATCGACAACTTGCTAGAAGGAACGAATGAGAAGTATGAAAAAATCTTCTCGGAACAAGAAAAGGTCTACGAAAAAACAAAGTCAGATCTACATCGAAAACTGAACAATGTTAAACACCAACAAGAATCAACACCACACATCGAGTTGCCTACATTTTCCGGTAACTACACAAACTGGCCTGCCTTTTCAGACCTTTACTGCGAGGCAATCCACAACAACCCAACACTGAACAAATCTCAAAAAATGCAGCACCTCAAGGGGAAACTCAAGGGAGAAGCCGAGCGGCTCGTGCAGCATTTAAACATATCGGCGGAAAACTACGATTCCTGCTGGGATATACTCAACCGCAGGTACAACAATCAACAACTGTTATTTACAAGGCAAATACAAGTCTTCATGAATCAACCAACAATGCAAAAACATACCGCCTACGAAATCAAGCGACTTCATGACGTCAGTCTAGAAACGGTCCACGCTATTCAGAACCTTGGTGTGGACACGTCAACATGGGATCCCATTCTGGTGCACATTATGACGGAAAAAATGGATCCTGAAACATACACAGCATACATGGATGCAAGATCAGAAAAACGGAAACTTCCAGCATTCGACGAGTTGATTAGCATTCTCGAAAACAAATTCACTGCTTTAGAGCCTTTGAACAAGAAAGGCAAGCAGGTCAAACAAAACAGCACTTCTGTAAAGGAAAATGAACCTGAACATAGAGACAACATCAGTGACACAAGGTTCAAACTCGAAAAAACATACAAGACATACGCGGAACGAATGTGTCCACTATACAAAAACACCGACCATGTCTTACTTACATGTAAAAAGTTTTTAAACATGACACCGAATGCAAAGGTCAATACGATAAGAACTGCCTGTTCTTCCACAAATACAATTGCACTTCTACCAAGACATGCAAAATATGCAACAATAAGCATCACACGGTTCTACACGAGGGGTTACTTGACACCGTCGAACCGAACAACGAGCCACAACCATCTACGTCAAAGCCTTCAATACCTACACCACGCAAAACAAATCATGTGGCTGGGAATTACGACGAAGTGCTACTATCAACGGTCGAACTAAAAGTACGAGCGAGAGATGGAACTTTCGTAACAATGAGATGCCTGCTAGATCAAGGGTCTCAAATTAACTTGATAACAGAGTCAGCGGCTCAACGACTGGAACTAGAAAGATGCAATCAAAGTTCATCAGTATTTGGGGTCGGATCAACCGCAGCCCAAAGTAACGGAGCGGTTCAACTAATCTGCGAGTCCAGGTACAACAACTACACATTCATCACCAACGCTTTAGTGATGCCTAAAGTAATTGGTAACCTACCAAACTTTACGTTCGAAAAACAGCCCTGGTCACATATAACCAACATCAGTTTGGCGGACCCAGACTACAACATCGCAAGACCTGTGGACATTCTTCTAGACGCCAAGGTCTATGCAGAAATTCTGATGGACGGAATCCTGCGAGGCCCGGCCAGTGCTCCAATAGCACAAGCAACAAAACTGGGTTGGATCCTAGTCGGTAACGTCAAAACGTTCAATTGTCACGCCATATTGAACAACCTTGACGAGATTTCGCAGTACTGGGAGATGGAAGAGATAACACAAAGTAACAAAAACATGACACCCGCCGACGAGTACTGCGAAACTCTCTATCAAGCAACAACAACACGGAAGCCCGATGGACGCTACGAAGTCAGGCTGCCGATGAAACCTAACTACAAGGAACACTTGGCCCCGTCAAAAATACAAGCGGTGGCTCAATTAAAACAATTGGAAAAACGATTCGTGAGAGATGAAAAACTTTCCGAAAGTTACAAAACATTCATTGCCGAGTACCTACAGCTCGGTCACATGAAACTATGCACCACACAGCGAGAACCGAATTGCTTTCTTCCTCATCACGGGGTGATCAAACTCAATTCGTCAACAACAAAACTGAGAACAGTCTTCAACGCTTCAAGCAAGCTCAAAACGGGTTATTCTCTAAATGAACTAATGAAATGCGGTCCAAATCTTCAACAAGACATACAAGCCATGATATTGCAATGGAGAACATTTAAATATGTATACACTGCTGACATAGAGAAATTCTACCGCCAAATACTAATTTGCGAGGAAGACCAGCATCTTCAAAAAATAGTATGGCGAGAATCACCATCAAACAGCATCCAAGAATATCAGCTATGCACAGTTACGTATGGCACCAAGGCCGCACCGTATCTTGCCATGCGTACTATAAAACAACTAGCGCAAGACGATGGTCATGAGTACCCACTTGCCGTCAACAACCTAAACAATCAGTTTTACGTCGACGACTTACTCGGCGGCAGCAACAACATCGAAGAAGCCAAAGACGCGCAACAACAAACGATCAACATTCTGCGCGGCGGCGGTTTTAAGCTTCGCAAGTGGGCCAGCAACGACGCAAGGCTCCTTGAACAATTATCAGACGATTTAATCAGTCAAAATATGCTGGACTTTAAACACGCAGAAACAAACAAGACGCTCGGCCTGTCATGGAATCCGCGCAGCGATCAGTTTACATTTGCGAGCCCGGTACCTACCACTGACAAGGCGGAAACAACAACAAAAAGAACATTACTCTCCAAGATCTCAAAAATCTTCGATCCGCTTGGATGGCTGTCGCCTGTAACAATAAAGGGCAAGCTCATATTCCAGAAGGTGTGGGCTTTAAACCTAAGCTGGGACGATGAACTCCCACAAGACATACAACAAGAGTGGGCCATGCTGGCTAATGACCTTCACAACATTCCCGAGATAGAAATATCACTATTGAACGCCATTGAATAAACCTATGTCACTGCCTCGCTTAGAGCTATGTGGTGCATTGCTTTTAGCAAGACTTATAAAAAAGGTCATAGACGCAACAAACATCCAGACATGAACAACAGTAACAATACATGGGTGGACCGACTCCATGGTCGTACTCGGATGGTTGCAAGGCGATATCGGAAGATGGAAAACCTTTGTTGCGCAGCGAATTGCAGCTATACAAGACACCATGCCACCATCGTGCTGGAAGCACGTGAAGTCAGAACAAAACCCAGCTGATTGCGCCAGTCGGGGACTAACACCATCCCAGCTTCTCACTCATGAACTCTGGTGGGATGGTCCGGAATGGCTAAGAAGCAACAGCACGCCACAACAACCAACAACAACAAATATCAAACTTCCGGAAGAGGAGTCGAAAACAAAAAAGGCGTGCGTCACAACAAACACTACCAAAAACTCTACAATACAGGCTCTTCTGGATCGCCATAGCTCTATGGAACGAGCGATAAGAGTACTGGCTTGGGTGTCTCGTTTCATTCACAACTCGCGACACAGAGATAACAAAAGAACATCGAGCTTACAGGCTTACGAAATAAGAAACGCGCACAATGTCATTATCAAGGCGGTGCAAATGGAACATTACAACAATGAAATCAAACAATTGGAAACCAATAACAAGGTGCAACGCAAGAGTCAACTATTGAACTTGAACCCATGGATCGACGACGAAGGGATATTAAGAGTAGGAGGAAGACTTGGAAACTCTGATTTGAGCGATCAACGAAAACACCCCATGATTTTACCAAACAATGATCGACTCAGCCTTCTATTGATCACCTGGGCACACAACAAAACATTACATGGCGGGGCGCGGTTAACACTGACGTACTTGCGAACAAAATACTGGATGCTTGGCGGAATGAACACTGTAAAACGAGAACTGCAAAAATGCGTAAAGTGTTTACGCTTCAAGGCGCTAAGTAAAAACCAACGAATGGCGGACCTACCGAAACCACGGGTAACACCTTCACGGCCGTTCACTCACACTGGAGTGGATCTGGCTGGACCAGTTGTCGTGAAGTCGAACAGAGGCAAAGGAATAGCTACTTCAAAAGGCTATGTTACCATCTTCATCTGTCTAGCAACCAAAGCAGTCCACCTAGAACTGGTGTCGGACTTAAGCTCCATAACATTTTTGGCGGCGTTCAAACGACTATGCGCACGACGTGGAATGCCTAAACACATGTACAGCGATTGCGGTACTAACTTTGTGGGCGCTGCGCGCAGTCTACAACAAGAACATGAACAAGCCCTAGAACATTACTTGTCATCTTCAGAACTCATGGCTGACCTAACAAACAACGGTGTCGAATGGCACTTCAACGCCCCTTCGTGGCCGACGGCTGGCGGACTCTGGAAAGCAGCTGTTCGACTGATGAAACATCACCTCAGACGAGTTCTCGGCGAACAAAAACTAACATTTGAGGAGTTTACCACCTTGTTAACACAAATAGAGGCATGTCTAAATTCGCGACCGCTGGTATCCTTAACCAATAGCATCGAAGACTTGGATTGCCTCACACCCGGTCACTTTCTCATTGGAGACAAAACATTAGCTCCCCCAATAAACAAAGGTGTTGTACTGATCAGCCTCGGCACGCGCTGGAAACTAACAGAGAAAATGTACAAGGACTTCTGGCGGGAGTGGTCCATGGAATATCTTCAATCATTGCAAGCCCGAAGCAAGTGGCATTACGTTGGTAAAGATCTTCAACTCGGCGATCTTGTCATTATAAAGGACGATCACACCCCCCCAGCTCGGTGGCTCTTGGGGAGGGTCTTACAGACTCACCCAGGTAATGACGGCCACGTACGCGTGGTTACACTGAAAACAAAAAACTGCAACGAGGTTAAACAACCAGTCGGAAAACTAATACGTTTACCTGTTGAGCAAAACGTCCCTGCGCAGCAACAAATTGAACAAACTGAACAAGCGGAAAAGTCTAACAAGAACGAGGAACAACAAACAAGAAGAATAACTACAAGAAATCATTACAACCTTGTTAACATTTTCTTTGTGCTACTAACTATACTATGCACTACTACAATCGCAACGGCAACGCAAACATCACGCATGACGGAAACTGCAACCTTGAACCCGAATCAACCGCTGTACTTCGACAAGGTGGCAGATATGCGACTTATACGAGATGAGTGGAGGATGATAGTATACTACAACCTCTCTACGTACCGGCACAGCTTGGCGAACATTCAATTCCATGTGGACCGACTGAATGAGCTAAACAAAGAAGAACCTGCCTTTAGAACAATGACTACGCAACTGCAACATGAAATAATAGAACTTCAACATTACGATAAGATGTTAAAGGCTGAACATGGCAAACGCACTAAACGAGGCTTAATCAACGGAATCGGCTACATAGCGAATTCACTGTTTGGTGTCCTCGACGAACGATACGCTGAAAGATACGACGAATACATTAAAAATATACAAGACAACGAAAACCATCTGAGCGAGTTATACAAACAACATACGTCGATCATAGAAAGCCAATATAACATAGTAAAAAGAAACGAAGAGATGATGATAAAACAATTTGGCAGCATTAGTAAACAGATGGCCGACTTATACGGCTTCGTTCACGAAGACCACAAGAAGTCAATGTACGTCACAGCGGCAATCCTAACAGCCAATCTTATTATCAACAACTTACGGCGATTGCAAGAACAACTACTTGCTCTAGTAACAGATGTACGGAGCGGACGCATGGACACACATCTACTGAAACCGGATGAATTCAAGAATCAACTCAATATCATTTCAGCTAACATCCCAGACGACGTAACGCTACCCTGCGTAAGCAGCCAGCAGGATTGTGTTCGTGAGATGTACAAGATTTCGAGAGTTCACGTCAGACTGACCGACTTCTTGATGTTCGAAGTGAAGCTACCACTCATACACAGCGAACCTTTTGAGTTGAACCGAGTAATACCTATTCCCCGTGTTACTCAACAAACATCAACATACATCGAGACTTCGGCTAAATATTCGGCGATAAATCTCAAGAAAGACATGATCATACCTATTTCAGAACATGAAATTCATACAGGATGCATAACATTCAAGGAAACGGACCTTCTGTGCCGACTTAATCTACCTGTACATACAACAACAAGGGAGCTATCGGTACTTTGCGAAGCGCAAATTATAAACAATAAGAACTTATCAAACTGCGGTTCTGTGTCGAAAAGATGCCGCGACGAGTGGATCTTGTTACATAGCCGCGCCAAGTGGCTTTACACCTGTTGCCAGGAATGCGCAGTACGCATTTTCTGCCCCGACACTACTGTAACTACGAAAACATTACGCGGCACGGGCATAGTGAAGATTTGGCCTGGCTGCATGTTAAGAGGCGACAACATCAACATACACTCCTCAAAAACGTATCGCTCAGAGTTAACAATTAACGAACAAGAAACATACATATCTGAATCGAGTGTCAACAACATATTGAATGAAATCAACTTCACCTACGTACCCGAAAGTCATCAACATCAATTTAATATTCTGCAGAGACAGATAAACAATGTGAAGGCGACACAGGATAACATGCATACGCTAAGCCTCACGCACGACACACACCACTACTCAGTGTATGGAGTCATCGGGATTAGCAGTCTCCTAGCGATCGGCATTTATGCCTTATGTAAGTTAAGGAAACGACGTCAAAGGAACAAGGATCTAAACGTTGGACAGAACGTCGAACTTCAGAGGATACGACAACCTGTATCAACAGAGGAGCCGCAAGCTGCGGCGCGGACGATCGTACAGCAGTCAACAAGACGGGTCAATAAACAAACTTCGCCTTAACGTTACTTAGTTTTGAGTTTTTCTCTTGTCTTTTCTTATATTCCGCAGCATGTACGAGCAAGCACATACAGTTTCTTATACTTAGTTATTTTGTTGACTATAGCAATTTTGTGAACACAACTCAGTGACAATATAACGATCTTACGGGACAGACGTGTCATTCATTGAACATACCTAACAGTACGAACATTCAACATAACAACACCTAAACGGCAAGGCCCGTACACGATTGAAAAGAGGGTGATTAAAAAGAAAGTTTTTTCTAAACACCTTCAGGTTTTTTTTTAAAGTTGGCTTTGTTTACACTATTTCCACAGGCTTTTCACTTTTTTAGCACTGTTTCGGTACAAATGCACTTTATTTGCAAGTTTGGTTTAATGTCTGGTTTTGGTATTTTTCACAGCAGTTGCACTAGTTTTAACTGTAAGTTTTTTCGACCGTTAGATGTTAACTCACTTTCCTTGAACCCTTTTGGTCAAACTACTATTTATTTGCAAACTTGGCTTAGTGTTTTGTTTTGTGCGGCAGTTAAAAGCGTCTATTATCTGAATTTCCACTAGTTTTGTAATTTTTATCTGAGAGGCACTTTATTTAAGATGTTGCTAGCTTGACAGCTGTCATACTAAATGTAACATTTGTAAATAATGTATATAACACAAGTGTATAAAGTGGCCCAACTTAAGTTAGCCAGGACACTATAGGAAATTATAGTAAAGATTGAAAAAAAAAAACTTTTCTCTCTCGAGTTACAGTTTCTGGTTTCGTACAGCACTGGTAGCATGACAGGGTGACTCCCGATTTTAGTAGCGTTAAATGTCAAAATGACTTGCGTTGTCATGCTACGTGTGCACTAGTGTGCGGGTCCACTGAGATATTCCATCAGTGATTATAATAAGTGATAGTTAAATAAGTAAAAGATTATAAATAGAAGTAAGACCCGAAACACGGATTTTCTACAAGTATTTTTTCTGGTAAGCCGTGGACTTTCTCTTTGTCACAAATGGAAGCTTTAAAGCCAGTTGACTTGAACCGACAGGAGAAACTTCTGCGTCTTTGCGGTACGTAGAGATTAGTGGGTAACTAAGTAAGATATCATTTATTTATTGTCTGTAGCGTAGAACGGTACATAGCCGCGTAGAGTTTGTTTGCATCACGTGTGACGTCACAATACACTGTTACCACTGAGGCCGGCTTGTTTTATTTCTCCCAGTCCGTCTGTCTGTCCAGCCCGTGAACAAACACCCTGGGGCTTATTCCATGAAAATAAAATTCATAGTTTACTATGACAATTCGATGCACATTGCAAAGTCAATTAACCCACATATTACGAAGCAGGAAGACACGGCTACGCAGTGTGCCACAAATTGTCATAACAAACTATGATTTTAATTTACTGAAACGTGCCCCAGCTGGGCACAGGTCGTCGTCGCTTCTCGCAGGACTCTGTAGGTGAAAAGTGACTTTACTATAACCCATAACAAAATTGGTATATATATAGATTTCACCCTGCTCTTTCAGGATTTCCACTTTACCACCGTCATATCTCCCTTCCAACACGTCTTAAAATGAAGATAGTCATGCAATTACGTGTGTGTGACTTATGTAAATAAATGATCTATCTATCTATTTATCAATTGTCAAAGTGACGAATAAAGTAGTAAGAATAGATGAGCAAAGTAAAGTTTCCTAAAGAACATTATGAAAATCTACAAAAACATGAAAATTTTTAGAACTTGCGTAAAAATTCACAGCTAACTTTTTGTTAGAGTCCCAAATGGCTGGGCTACTAGACTTCACAAGAAAAGTACAAAAGAACCTATCAGACAATTTCACTGCGATATTTTTCTTCATCACGAAGACAATGTTATAAATAAGTAGTAAGTACAACGAGGAGAAGAGCTCGAGCCGGCAGCGGGAGGTAAGTAGACGAAGAGGGCTCGCGCTCAGCAGATTAAAACAAGATTAAAATTGGGAAAGTTTATTACTCGGTGGCTGCCGGCTAATCGCGTTGTACCCACAAGCTCGTTATTAAGTTGCCCGAGCCGAGCCGAGCCGAGCCGAGCCAGCAGCGGCAGGGTTACAAGGTTTCACTCGTTACTTCAAAGTTTTACTTTTTCTTGATCTTAATTTGGTATAACATGTATCGTAGTGAACTTCGTAAAACAAAATAGCTACTTTCTGTTAGTTAGACAACCTCTTACAAAGCATTTGCCACCGAACACTTGAACTCTGGTCAAGGAATCTCTCTCTATCTAGGAAAGGTTCTGAGCTACATAATCTCTCTTTTTAAGCCACTGAATGTATCACTTCAACCGCAGAACATTTCTCTATCTGGGAGAGGTGCGAGTGGTTTAAGATCGCTCATTCGCTTTAAACATTTTCATGCTCATGCCGACGATGACATCTTCCATCTCTCGTACTAAAATGTGCAATTGACAATATTAACACACGACGTCTTCAGTCTAGTACCTCAATAATACTGCGACCACCACCCCGTCCCGTCGCCGCCGGGCGACCGTGCGTAAGCCGTGTACATGTGAAAGAGCTAGCACGGCACGGGTGCCGAGCCGTTTAGAAAGTAACCGTATGCACGTGAAGAGGGCCTAACAAAGCAAGTTGCGTGGCCGTGATCTGAAAAGAAAATATTTTAAATTAAAACAAATCTCATCAACGCGGAACAAAGCACAAAGATTTATCCTGACGCTGTCTCTACAACTGTACACTCGAGGACAAAAGCTTCTCATGACTAGGTGTGTCCAAAAATACGACATTTGCCTAAAGGAGATTCTTAGATACTTGCATCTTATTATTATTATTATTATTATTGCTTTTTTATTATTATTATTATTATTATTATTATGACCGCCCAGTAAACGCTATAGAATACGAAACATGATTTTAGAAACAATGCTTGTGAGCATACGAATACCTAATACTTCTGTTACGTCTGGCATGCCGTCGCAGTCTGTGCGAGTCCTTAATTTTATTGGACAGCAAAGCCTCAAATGACATTTATTAAAAGTATATTTTTTTCATTTACATACACTAACAATATTTGAATGTGCGAGCGAGACGCTGGCACATGCTGTCGGCAGTATGGACTACAAACTGTAACCATTACGTACCTGACTGTAGCCGCGCGTCGGCCGCATCGAGAGCTCCTAACAATCGTACTTTGTTCAACAACGCGCAGCGAGCACAGTGCAAACGCTGCAAATGATTGCTGCTGGGTTATTTCGTTTCTTAGTACGTGTCATGCCTTGCCTGCATTAACGGCATTAATTATTGCGTTGTTGGGTGTTGAACGTTAGTGTGGCCGGATTAACGCCGTAATTTTATAAACGCCATTGTCAATGACGTTAAACGTTTGGCGATAGCTAGAGTGGCGGTCTCTTTCGACACATCAAAGGGATTATCGCGTTTCTTGCTGCTTTGATGTGGCTACACTGGGGTTTGTCATCTGTTATTCGAGAACGTGTAGAGTTGATTTGATTTTGATTTTTATCTGTGGTGTGGAGTTAGGAGGTTGTTTGTAGTTTTCATTTTGTGAGGTGCGTCGGTCCAAAATTAGTTTTGTTTATTTTAATGGTTTTTTGTCTAAAAGTTTGTTCAGCACTGTGGATTGGTCACAAGTCACAGATTAGGATTTTTTTATATTTAACGCCATAATTATTGAACATTGTACATCAGTGTAGCCAACAAAATTATCGCGTTTTTTGACGCGACATTTTTCCACCTTAATTAACGCGTTTATGGCCATTAAGCGTTTCCTTAATGTGGCCAAGACATAATAAAGAAAGAAAAGACATTTATTATAACTGCCTCGTTGGTTTAGCCGTTAAGGTGCTTAACTACCAAAACAGTGGTCGTGGGTTCGAGCCCTACTGAGGGCCACCGTACATTTGTACAAATGGCCTCAGTCTGGGTGTATCTCCATTTTTGTGATGTCCTTGTCTGGTTACCATAGTTCTGGATACCCTAGTTTGGGACCAGGTCAAGCGATTGTGTTATGTGGACTTTACTTTATAATATCAGCAAGACACATCACTATAGGCGCCATTATTAGTTGTGGGTTTTTATACGCGGATACGGAAATAGCATTACACTGACTCCTTCCCTTTCTCCTACATACTATTTTCCACTGTCCATCCCTCTCGCTCACGTATCAAAGACACGGTGAATTTGTGAAATTCAAGATGGACAGCTTGCGTTTGAAGTGCCTTAGCGACGACACGCAGATTTATCAAAATTAACGTCTTTGTGGACCAAAAATCACATTATTACAAGTAGTGTGTTAAACCTATGTGTGGAAGCTGTTCAGTTGTTATCCAGGGATCCCTGAGAAATCATCAACCGACGGTCACAACACAAGTGAGTCCCTTTCTGCTCCTTTCATTCTCCATTGTCTTGCTATTTTCTATACAATTTTCGAGCTACACCGTTTTTGTAAGTTTAACAATAACCCAGCGCATACACATATATAGTAACAAATAAATCGATAAGTGAACAAGAACAGAACGAAAACAAAATACTCAACGAGCAAAAAAAAATATAAATTATAATGCGTAATGGGTGACTCATAAAAAATCATAAGTAGAAAAGACTTTTCTGAAAACTGATAATTTTGTAGTCTTTTTCTTTGGACAAAACAGTAAAGGACATTCTTGGCCGCGTTTTATAAAATTACAATTCATATTTTATTATGACCAATTCCAGCACGTTGTGTAGCCAATCAGTTGGTACAATAGTCTTCGTATACTTGTTAATCTGTGTGTTAATCTGGTATGCAATGTACGTCGAATTGTCAAAGTAACCCGTGAATTGCAGTTCTATGAAATGGGGCTCTGTTCAGTATCGCTTGGTGTCCGTTGTACGCGCACTGTAGCGCAGGGTCTCTGCCAACGACAGATCGCGCGAAACAATAGCGATCCGATCCCTGAATCGAATCTGCGCTGTTGCGCAGGAAACCTGCTTATTTTTAATGAGGAATCAAACGGGAAGGATTGCAAATGACGTCGGCAGCCGAACGAGTGAGTTGCGGATTTTCTGGAGGGTTTAACATTTTTAGAATATTTACGGATCCGTTGATCCGATTGTTTTATACTGGGTACATAAGTATAATAAATAATAATTTGGAAAGAATTAATAAATAACTACTTTTAAACTACTTTTGAAAAGAGGAGGGTGAGCGGAATAATTCCATTCAAAGGTTTGTAAGACATCTGACTACTCACCCCTACGTTATCGATAAAGTAAACGGTAAACGACGCCATATTGATTCTAGCAAGATACGACGTTTGGTGATCCCTGGTCTTATATCCCCATATAAGATAGCTAAACCACCAGAAGTGACACCACGGGACGTTTACCTATACCTAGCATCAATCCACAAGTACTATTATATTAGTGCAAATAGAAAATTAATTTAAAACGACTCGCGCTGATCGGTCACTGGACCTCGCACCACGAAACTCGATACCGAGACATGGCGTCGCAGTTGCACTTCCACTGCCGTTTCCTCAGTCAGATATAGCTGCGACGTCGCAGTAAGAGCGGGAGTGAAAGGCGAGCGGGTGAAGTAGTGGAGGCAGAGGCGGAGAGGGAAGGGTGGTCTAATAAAGCCGCTGCGATGAATTGACCCAATATTAAATGTTGACGCGAGGCTAAGTCGCGGCCGGGGACACACCAGGCGCGTCGCTCACATTACATATATTTATTGGAAAACTGAACAGCTATAACAAGGTTGTAATATATATAAATTCGACTTGGTCCAGCTGAGCTGTGTGCCATCTAGAAGGATTGTCGATTAAACCGAATAGTTGCAGTTGCAATGACTATTCAAATATATAATCACATAGTGGGCTTATCAGCCCATGAAGAAAGCTTACTTCTACGCGTAAACCTTTTCTGTTTCACGCCAACCTAATCGGTCCTTTGCCAGACTCGTTTGAAGCCCACCAACCCAGCCCTCAGGTTCTCAATCTTGCACATTGAAAAAGAAAATGCAAATAAAGTATTCAAGAAGCATAGACTAGATCGATAGTTAAGTAGTAAAATAGTATGTGAATTTTTTTTTTGGTTTGTTTTGTTTGTTGTGGGTTCGATACCCATTGGAGGTCGTCGTACAAATGGCGAAACTATGGGTATATTTCCATGTTTGTGACGACATAATAATAATACTTTTTATCTCAGATAATGTCTGCCATAACACATGGTGTCCTAGATTAGGACCAAGATAAGTGAGGGTGTGTGTGGAAGTATACAGATTATTGTTTTCTATTTCAGAGTTAGTAAATGATAAATTTAAAAGTTAGTAAAACCACCTCAGTTTGTCATTTGAAAAATTTGTGATCTCATTATTTAAGTATGGTTTTCTCTACTCAGGTTTGTTAAAAAAAACTGGTTGAGGATTAACCGGTCGGTAAGCACGTTTTTGAGGCGATTCAAAAACGTCCAAACTAACGGAACTAACTAAACTAAAGAAAGTGATCCGCGCCCTCGCCCCGGTGTGTCGCCGGCCGCTCGCGGCTGCAAGGAGGGTACAAATCGCTGGATAAACTTAATATCGGTTAAACTGCACCCCCACCGCTCCTCCCCCATCCCCCGCGTGCGGCCAGTTATCGAACGATAAGTATCAGTCGTGAAGTAGAACCACACAGAAGTAAGTGGCGTGTGTAACATTATACATAATACGTTTAGACTACATTATCATGCAGTTTAGAAAACATACTTTCACACCCGCATTCTTTCGATTAAGAATTAAGCTATGCGCCGGATTAAGAATAGCGTCACTCCATTTACTTCCATGGATGTCGCAGAAGGCGACTATGGAAATCAATTACTAGGAGACGGGCAGCAGCGTCTTTCTGAGATTCCAACCGCATACTGCGATCGCCAACCCGCCTGCCGAGCGTGGCGATTATGGTAAAGCCCCTCATGGTTATGGAAACCACGAAGGAGGCCTATGTCCTGCAGTGGACGTCAAATAACTGATGATCATGATGATGATTCTTTCGATGGTACATTTCTGTATTTATAGTAGCAATACCAGTTGCTTGTAGTGAAGGTAAACATCTGAGGATACTTGGGTATCCACATGAGTGATGAGGTGCCCACATAACTAAAGGCTTGAGATCGCTAATCTATGATACCCAACACGCGTGCTCACGCGTGATGATCAAAATTATCGATGTTTTTTTTTATGTAAAACATAAAAAGTTCAGAATATAAAACTTTTATTTCCTGGAAGGGCATGATGAAACGGTTTTCAGGTTTTGCGTTATTTGAATCACACGTCGTGGGCTTTTGTAAAGACAAAAATCCTGAAAAGTCAGGAAAGCGGTTTTCCGTGTAAATAGCGACTATATCGACAGCGGAATCAAAGTGTAGGCAAACTAGCTGTTGCCTGCGACTTCGTTCGCGTGTAATTTTCTGGGATTAAAACTACCTTGTGCTTTTTCAGACTATAAATCTATCTCAGTGCCAAATTTTATCTCGATCCATTTCGCCGTTCTGGCGTGATTGAGTAACTAACATCCATCCATCCAAACTTTCACACTTATCATACTAGTAGTAAGTTTAGAACATGACCCTGGTCATGTGCTATCTGTATGCCTAACTTCGTTCAAATCTTTTCAGACTCTAGCAGCTTATGAATGGTAATGTACGGTTTGTTCTTTCTGCGCTAGGTGGGCACTTGGGCGAGCGGCCGCAGTCAGGCTATTGTGTCTGCTTCATGAGAAGCGGCTCGCGCTGTTTGGCGGCTCGTTACTGCTCGCGCGCCGAGGGGGCAAGGATTGACCGACATAACGATGTCACTTGCATTTTTGGTATTCAAATATCTCATTCAAGTTTGATTTTTTTTCCATAGGAATCTTACTCTTAAATAGAAAACTATAATATGTATACATACACCATCACTTGTCTTGGTCCCAAACTAGGATACGATGTGTTGTGACAGATTTTTGTCATTTTCTGAACCGAGAACGTCACTAATTAGCCATTTGAGGCCCGGGTACCAGGCGAAGGAGATTTTTCGTGCAGGTCTGAATACTACTTTAACAACTTTATCAAAAATGCTTGTCCCTAAAATTGAATACTTTATTAAGATACTCAAAATGATATGACATGTGGCGATGTTGCGTGTGCATGCGTAAGACCACAGCTCAGTACTTATATCATATTATTACTTATGTATCGTGTAATGGTTGTGATCAGTTTTGTACACAAAATAAAATAAAATAAAGATCGTGTGCGAAAATCAAGGGGTTAAATTCTCAATACGGAAAGCTGGGCCAATCATTGGAATCGAAACGGATGCAAAACGCTTGCACCTTTTCTGTTCCACTGTACAACAACGATAGTAAGCGACTCTTGCGCGACTACGACTACGGCCAGATTGTCAATTTTCCTCGGTTTATGAAAGAAAGCTTCATCTATCTGTTAGAGGAGGTATAAGAGAGTCAAGATAAACTGATATTTAAAGTTTAAGAAGTAATTACAAAAGTAGTGCACCAACCGAAGTAAAGTCCATAGTTATTAATTAAATAACAAAAAAATATTAATTAATCATACTCTCATAACAAATTGCGAATTTTGTTTGTGAAGAATGTTCGAACTTCAATGAATCTTAATTCGATTATTCCCAAATGACTGACCGAGACGTGACTTCACACGCGGCGCAGTTGAGGGATCGCTTCACCGACTCGCTAATTTGACCTGCTCTGTGGGAACGTGGGGAAGCGCTGCACTAAGTGAACGTAATGAATTAACTTAATTCGCTTGCGTTTGTTTATTTGAGTCAATTGTGCAGTTCATTTAACGCGACGGATCGTATCGATGGATTCTTGTGATAGATCCTTTATTCCTGAAATAACTGAAGGGGTAGCGGGTACAATGTATTTGTTGTCGGTTATTTGAGTCACTAGCTTTGCCCGTGACTTCATACGCAAGAAATCTGCATGGAAAATACCGAATGTAGAAATATGTAGTATGTTTGTGAGATATGAGTATGTTTATATGAGTGTCCTGGATAGATTTTTCTGTGTGCAAAGATTCGTGCAAATCCATTTTTTTATGCACAACAATATCTGTTATTAAGATTCTACCAAACGTATGGCACCAATAAAGTATTGAGTATTGATTACTACGCCAAGAGAATCTAAAGGATTTCATAAGTCATTGTTTGTATGCCTCTGGATATCGCATTGATTAGCAATACCTTACAATAAAACGTGGTGCACGGTACTGGGTAGTATTACCTCAAAGTAATATATTTGTTGCAAATAAATTCTCTCGTTCTGTGTATAAAAAAGTGTCCAGTATGGTGCGGTTGTATACTAAGGGTGATTGTTGTATCATTTTTATTAACTAAGTTTACGAGCAGATAACTGCGGCATTAGTTTTGTGAGAACAGCCAGCTGCCACCTGAGTAACCGGCGATAATGGATAGATAATGAAGCAATGAAATTGTTGTGATAGAGCCAAATGAGTTCTAATTCAATATCCTCTATACTTACAAATAGAATAGTATATTCTTCTTGTGCACCAGGAAAATATTACCATATAAGAAAGTATAGTGCAATTCACGGCGTTTTTACGAATAGTATTTTTTTTCGGACAAACATTGGCGGAAAGGCAAAAATAGCTGAACGACGGGTAGTCGGTGATAGTGAAATACAAAACTTTGAAAACTGAAACATGAAAATTCATAGATGATACATTGTCTCTAGTTCTGTAATGATTTGGTGTTTACTGTTAAGTTATAATGTGGCGAGCACATGTCAACTCTGTGCGCGCACTATAAACTCCAACATTCCTGCATCGCGCAAGCAAAATGTTTCAAATGACATACCATAAATAATATTATAACGTCCGACGAACATTAGTCTGTGGAAACTACTTAAAAACTCAGAGCAGGTACTGTTTGAGATACAGGGCAGTTTATCTGGATAGATAGAGAACAGGTTGTTTTACGACCAGAAAAAAAACCAAATGATTTCTTATATCTAAGTGATCGATCTCTTTCACACAACCTTCGTTTATTAATGTGAATGTGATGCGGATGGCGGTGTTGTGAACTTGTCTTGAGTGTGGCCTATTCGAATCGCAAACTTTTCTTGACTGTGGAATGAAGAAAATATCTACCTAATTAAACCACAATTCTGGAGTTACATTATACTTCAGAACCTGACACAAGATATTGACTATAGTTAGTGTATTATTGACAATGAGCACAGGTGCAATAGACACTTTACTTGTTTATTAAACTAATCTACCGCACGTGTCCACTCGAGATATTTACATGCCGCTATCTAACTATAGTACCTATATGTAGGGGTACAATGTGATTAAGGCAATTTGTGCGTTTGTTTGTTCTCTGGTCTAGAACTTCTGAATAAGCCTGTGATTGCTTTGAAGCTCTTAAAGTAAAGAAGTACTATAAAGTAGCTTTGCATTTGTAGAGGTGGAGCTAGTTAAACGAAAGTGACAGTAACAGTAACTTTTAAGAATTTGCGATACTCTTTTTTATTTACCTCAGTTCCCGATGTAATAATAATATAATAATATAATATATCATTTATTTCAGACAATTTAGGTCCATTAATTACAGCATTGCTTTAATTAAATTATTTATTTATTAAGTTTTCTTTATCACCTTAATACATTTTGTTTAATGTATATATAGGTACAGGGTTGCATAAAAGACCGCAATATTTCTGAAACACGTCAATTAGAGTTGGTCGTTTGCAGTAAATTTTTTTCTATACCGTTACATTTTGATATCATGGAAAATATAAATCTGAGAAAAAACTCATGGAACAAAAGATTGGGGTGCCTGAAATTGCACTTTTTAGAGGTAACTGCGTATTTTAATGTTGTAGTGTTAGGTTTAATAAGCCCATTATTTTTAATAAACTGCAATTATATCCGTTAAATCTAAAACTAAAAGTGATGGTGACGATTGAGGCCGCGGGCGGACGCTAGTTTCAAAGTGACTTCAAACATATCGAGCTTATTACTGGACGAATTGAGCTTATTGTCCGATCATGAGGTTGCCGTATCAGTGTAACGAGGGTTAGCGTGATTTGGACGAAAAAATAATATGGGGATAAGCTCACCTCATCCATTTTGCAGATTACATGTGTTTTAATAACGGTTTATGATAACGAGATAAGTATAACGGATCGGTATGGAAAATGTCACCAGTGATCACTTGAAATGTGTCAGGGCTTAAGGATGAAAAAAATACGAAATTAGCGTTAGGAACATGCAATTCTTTTCATAGATCATAGATCCATGAATCAACGCGAATATGAATTGTTGATGGGCTTATTACTTGTCAAAAAATTAAATATAATTATATAAAAGGCCATATTAGGTACCCACTGAGTTAGTGCCAATTAAGAAATTTTCAAAGGAACAAACTGTATTCGTATTAATATCGGGTAGCAGTTGTTGCTCAAAACTTTACAAATTGTTGTTTTACAATTTTTAGGTGCATTGAACGAGAGCTGAGTGATCTCGCTAAAGCTAATCAATCGCCGGTAAACGTGACGTCATTGCAGCAGTGTAATCGCATCAGGCAGGCTGGTTGCACGACAATGTTTGTTGACGAGCTAATTGGTGGGCCGATTGCTGCGCCTGCGCCTGCGCCGATAAGCTAATTGCATCTGCACACAGGGTGCGCGACACCCCGAGCGAATCCAATATATTACACAATATTATTTCTACTTCAGTCAATTATTTAGAAGATTGACAATTACGAAAATCAGAAAATTTAATATATCGATATAGTGCCGATAACTTTGCATTTCAACGACCGGTTTCTACGATGATTCATAGAAATAACTCTGTCGGTAGATAACACAACCAATAGTTCATATTTCACATAAGTTGTCTTTAGGGTTAAATATTTATCTATGGATATTATGGTTTTATTTCGCTGTAAGAAACAGCCATTAAATGTTTTACAAAACGGCTGAGATTTTTTTTCTGCTGTGAACTCGGAGGCGAGAGACCCAGGTTCGATTCCCAGTGCGGGCATGTACGTACGACTTTGTTTTCTAAGTTATGTAAATTTTTCAAGTTATAGTAGTAATACCACTCGCTAAATGAGAAGGAAAGCAACGTGAGGAAATATGAGTGTCTGAGCTATTCACGTGCCTCAGCGCTTGAAATCGCCAATCTGCGGTGGACACGCGTGGTAATTAAGCCCATACTATCTCTCTCAGAGAAGGCCTGTGCCATACGAGAGTGAGACGTAATAATATAGGCTGCTTATGAGTTATAAGAAGTTTCTACATACCTACTTATCTATCCAGCCCTTAGAGGCTACTGCTTGGCATGGGCCTCTTCCTTGGCATGCCAACCCGCCCGAACCCTGCCAGTATCGCCCATTGCTTCGCGACGGCTTTAGTAATATCATCGACCTGTGGCTCGCCGGTCTATCTACCGACCGTTTACCCAACTTCGGCCACCATCGCCTTAGATTACCGACATTTACGAATTTTCACAAAATTTCTAATAGTATTTTTATCGCGATCGTCGCACATTTAACATTATATATTTCTATTATGAGTATATTTCACGCTAAAATAAAACTAGGCACTCTGTACAAGAAATCTCCATTAGTACGATTAATTGGCCGCCGCCGGCAGCGTTGGCCTGTCGCCGCACCAGTCGCCGCGGGTCTGCCTCTGTGCTGATAGCCTTGAGACCGCTGACACCATAGGCTGACTGTCCTGACACCACGCTGAAATTGGTGTACTGCCAGCATGCTACGACTAATGCTACTCGCGCTGACCACCGCACAAGTGTACGGAGATGAACAAGATATGGACGTGGTTCGGGGTATGTGACGTTAATGCGATAGTGCCGATACCATCCACACAATGAATTGACTTCGTTCTAAATAAGAATATAGTAACCAGAAAAACATCCAGACAGGTCATAATAAATTAAAATTGAGGCCATTTTAATGAAATAAATTATAGTGGCTTCTAGCGGGACTCAAAACCATCCCGGTGTCAATAATAAAGCGTGTTATTTTTAGACCAACGAGGCAGTCAATACCAATACTAGGGATAGCACCGTGAGTTGCATGTTGCTTGAGCTCAGGTTGGTATAATTTTCTCGACACCGAAACATTACCTGAGTGAACATATTCTCATTTTCAGTAGGCTTTATTCTGCTGAAAGAGTTAGCTAGTAAGATTTAGGTAATAGCTGACTCGTTCTCTACGAAGTTAATAGAGAGAGACATACAACATTTTATTGTAAACTAGAAATTGATTACGGGAATTTTATTAACATCGATCTAAGACTTACAAGTATATAAATGGCAGTCTGATCACTTAACGCCAGACAACCAGACTTTAGGAGTACCCAGTTTTGTTTAATTAATAGCTACTTAATACGATATGATTAAAATGAAGCGAAAAAACATTATTGTAAAAAGGTTACAAAAATAAAAGGTAAGGATAAGTATTGATGTTGTTGGTTGCAGAGAAGCGCAGCGCGGTGATGCCGGGCACACTGAGCTCGATGGGGGACGCGGAGCACCAGCCGCCGCTCTACCGGCCCGGCAGCCAGGCGTCAGTACTTTTAGCCATCTTCATTACCTTACTTTACTATTTTGCGGACACAAGTAATCCACCGGAAAAATGGAGCGTAGCATGTTAGGTGTCCATGTTACCTTCTTATATCCTGTTGTCCCTCATCAGGCACATAGGGCCTTTATAAAGATCTCCACTTTTCCGCCTCTGACGTGACTGGTCGGCGCCAGGTCGTTTTTGGATGCCCGCACTTTCTCCTTCCCGGAGGTTCCCACAAGACGCTCTGTCTGGTTGAATGTTGGTCTGACCTACAGAACGTGTGGCCGAGCCACCTCCACTTTCTAGCCAGGATTTCTGCATTAATGGGCTTCTGCTTCGTCAGTCTCCACAATTCAGCATTTAAGATGGTCCGGGGCCAGAAAATTCGTGGAATCTGTCTGAGGCATTTATTTATAAACACCTGCAGCTTGCTGGCCAGTCCTTTCCGGACGAACCATGTTTCGCATCCGTACTGACTGACTACAGGACTGACTTGACATTGGACTCGAATATCTGCAGCTTAGTACGACGGGTGATGGTTTGAGTGGTCCATACAGGTTTTAATTGCGCAAAAGCACCCCTAGGTTTAATGATGCGAGCCTCAATGGCAAGATCCGTTGCACCCTGCACTACACCCCCAAGACCCGGTGCCCTGTTCGACCAACTGCCCACTCACTAAGAGAGGCTGCTCATTAAGGGTATTCAGACGTAGATCCTTGGTTTTATTTATATTGATGCGCATGCCTTCTTTTGCAGCCTCTTTAGCCAGGTCGTTGGTCTTGTTTTGTAGATAGGCAAGATTAGTTGAAAGTAGACACAGGTCATTGGCAAAGTCTATATCCTCCAAATGTTTATACTGCGTCCAAGGTAAACCTCTTTGGCATTTGCATGTTGTTCTACATAATGACGTCGTCGAGAAACATGAAAAATAATAATGGTGACAGCAGACAGCCTTGTTTAAATCCGGTGGTGACTGGGATTGGTTCCGAAAGATGGCCTTTATGCATGACTCTATAGGTGGAGCCTTCGTAGAGACTTTTGACTTTTTTTATTACTCTAGCGATTTCAGATCGATTTGGAGGCTGTGTTTACCCAATACCCAGGAGAGGCTAGTAGTTGTTGTCAACTATTTCCTGTATTTCATCTGTTGTAGGAGCTTTGAAAACTTCACTGAAATGCTCGTGCCATCTACTCATTTGGTCTTCCAAGTAGGTCGCCCGAGAGCGACTTGACTAGAAATTAGGGGCGAGATTTACTACAGAGCTCCCTCGCTGCACTTCTCATAAAAAATACGCGTACGCCAGCGGTTCCTTGGTGTGGTGGTCTTGTGCGCAGTTTAGTTGTTCTTTAATGGTTTGACAACGCTTATTTTGTCAACTTACTAAGTCTTATCCGATATCCATTCCTTTCTTGCGTATTCCTTGTAGCCCAGTAAATCTTTGCAGCAGCTTTTAAGTACATCCTTGATATGAACCCATTGTAATTCAACTGGTGCATCTTCAACCTAGAGGGAGTGAAATCTGTTGTGCAGTTCTAAGCTAAATCTATTCTTTATCTCTGGGTCTTTCAACTTATCGACTTTATAGCATTTACTTGTCAAGTGATTCTTCAGATTAATCTTGGCAGTGATTAAGGGCGGTCTTTGAGGTGGCCCAGGATAGAAAGATCTGGTCCAAGTTGGGGGAGGCTTTTGCCCAGCAGGGTCATACAGAATAGGCTACGTAAAAAAAAGTAATCTCGTCACGCAGTGCTTGTTATAGAAACTGCAGTAGGCCCGTGCCACAAGCCTGTCGGATTTCTTTAAGGACATGACATGACTTTTTCCCAAATTTTCGGAAAAAACTGTAGTAACTGTTTGACGAATGTACAGTACCGTCTTCCTTGTGTACCAGCTACGTAGCACAACAGTATGTGAAGCCGAAGCCGCCGCACGACTACTGGGAGGAGATGACAGCTACTTCGCTCACTCCCGAGGCGCGCAACTGCCTGTTGTGTGAGAGGGAAGACTCAGGCGCCTGCCGCGCTATGCCGTCTTGCGTCTATTGCGAGTCCACCGTAACTGCGCTTTGTGAACGATCCACTCCTTGCCTCCGCTGTACTGGTGAGTCAGTAAGTCAGGACAAAGCAAACAACGAAATGTAACTATCTCTATGAGAATTAAGTCTTAGGTTTATGCCGTCACTGTTCAGGTGTGTCTGTAAGCCGCGTCCTTGTAACAAAAGTGTGGTTGTACAGTTGGAACCTTCCAAGCCCTGCATTTACTGTACTGGTATGTCAAAATTAACGTGGAATCAGGACAGTTGGGGTCGTGGCTCCAGTCAAGAGAAAAAGATGAGTGGATGATGAAGGGATGGGGTATGCTAGCTGAGTGTTGCCTTCCTGATTATTCTGTGAGTCTACGGTTAGCGCGTTATTTTGACGTAGAGGTACACACTCTACCGGTGAGTTGAGTAGTCAAGCAGGAGTTAAAAGTTACTTTCAAGTGCAAGTGAGACGCGTGAATATGACACAAAATTCGAGTTAAAGCAATACTACGCTTACTCTCATTCTAATGAGGGACACATTCGTCCTATCTCGGAGCTAGTAAAATCTGCGATCTGGATAGCAGCGGTGTTAGTTAGAAGTTGGAGTTTCTAGGAAGAACCCTGACACAGGTGAATTTAATATATAATCAGAGGACAAAATGAATTCATCTTATCCAAGATAATAATTTGCGCACATCTAAACTCCGGTTATCCGTAGCGATAAAGAACCCATTCTTCAAGTGCACGCCGGGCGAGATATAATCGATGATACTGTACGGATGACTAAGGTTATACACTATCCTAAGATGTAATAGTTTGTTGCAAGGTGCAACTGTCTATTCCAATATGATCAGTAACTCCCCTCCCTCCGCCCCCCTCAGTGATAAAGAACCCGTTCTTCAAGTGCACGCCGGGCGAGAAGTACATGGACGAGTGCGACTCGTGCCGCTGCACGGACGGCTACTCCGGCTGGTGCTCCAACCAGTACTGCGACTTCCGCGCCCTCTACCTCTACGCCATGAAACTCTCCGACGGAGAGTTCTACTGATCGGGAGACCGAAGCCTATAAACATGGTCAATAAAAACCTGATGGCTGTTTTATTTCCTTACTCTCTAATGCTGACTTGATTTAAAATACAAAGCTAATAAATTTAAGCATAGTTGTGACTATTTGTTTTGTAAAAAGTAAGTTGGTATTTTGTTTTCATCCCTATCATGTATGTTAATGCGCTGATCGTCGGGCTCAGCAACATGCACATGGGTTGCCGTATTGACAATATCAGCGTCAATAATATCTGTTACGCGGATGATATGGTATTGCTGACCCCGACGGTCGGCGCACTCCGGCATTTCCTGGATAGGTGTGAGAGGTATGCCGTTGAGCATGGACTGAGGTATAATGATGCGAAAAGTGAATTTATGGTTTAAAGCTGGAACTAAATTATCCTCATCTGTGCCACCGGTGATGCTTAACGGCAGGCCTCTTAAAAGGGTTACGAGTTTCAGGTACCTTGGGCACATCGTGACCGAGGACTTGAGTGACGATGCAGACATGGAGAGGGAGCGGAGGGCGCTGGCGACCAGGGCTAATATGATCGCCCACAGGTTTGCGCGATGTACGGCCGAGGTGAAAGTGACCTTGTTTAAGGCATATTGCACGTCACTGTACACGTGTAGCCTGTAGACGAAGTACATGGCACGATCGTTCAGCGCGCTCCGCGTCCAGTACAACGACGCTTTCAGGGTGCTGTTGTGGCTGGCGCGGTACTGCAGCGCATCTAGTATGTTCGCGGAGACGCGCGCACAGACTGTTTTTTGGTCACCTTGCGTAATTACGTCACGCTTTTACCTTAAGCAGGTTGCGTGCCAGTAGCAACAGCCTCCTGGTCGTGATTGTCGAGCCATACGACACACGCTTTTTAAAGCATTGGTGTCGATCTCATGTAAATAAAATAAACAATAGTAAGTAAGTAATTTCTAAATACTAAAAATAGATATAAGTTGTGTGTACCTACTAATAAAACTATGGATTTGTAATCTGAAATAATATATATATTAAACAGTTTTGCTAGGTTGTAGTGAGCGTGACTGGTAGCGGCGCGCTGGTTGGTGTTCGTAAAGGGAAAAATAGTTTTTGTTTTAATTTTACACCATATTTTAAAGTCAAAGTCAAAACCTATCTATCAATATATATTCCTAAAGCCATGCTGATTTCTACTATCCATTTGATCTTTAAAATGCTTTTTCGCTTTGCTTGACTGAAACCAACCCGGAAAAAACCTTATTTTGTAGTCAACTTTACAGCAGTCCCTTTTCTTGGTTCAATTACCTTTTTAGATATATTGGAAGAAATTATCTCTTTCACTTCATTCATCGGAGCGACCGCGATCCGTATCAATAGTGCCACTCCTTTGTACCGCGATTCAAGCCGGAACCGAACCCAGATCCACGGCTAATTGACACAAATATTTACTGCACACCTCCATTCAACGCCAATTGCTTGCTCTGTCGTGTATCCTTGCCGCTAACAAGCTTTACTACGTACGTACGTCTTAAGTCGTAGGCGATAGAGATGACTGTCGCACTGCGTGTGGGGGTAATGGAAAGGTGATTGCAAGAATCGGAAGCGAGGTGGGTGGCCGCCGGTTTAGCGGCTGCCGTGAGAAAAATAATCAGATAAACATAACAAAATAACCTGCCCACAACACTTGTACTGGTCCCAAACTGGGATGCCTTGTCGTATTAGTATGATAACCAGGCCAGGACATCACAAACATGGAATTACACTCAGACTGAGGCCATCTGTACAAATCAACTACGGCGACCTACAGCGAAAATGAACCCACGACCTCCGTTTTGGTAGTTAAGTGTGATACTGCTAGCCATAGGTTATTGATTTCTGATTTCTTGATAAAAATCAAAGTTGGCACGCAATTGGACAAATGGCGTGCCAACTATGTATTATAATGTCTGTAGTATGCATACGTCCTGCTACTAAAAACAGGACTAAGCTGTCAGAATAGTATAGGTGCTGGGCAAGCCCACTCCATCTAAAAAAATATTGTACCAGACACTGCAGCGTCCGATGGTCCCTTCACCGTCCTAGTTTGAGTGAAGGTGCCACTGGACGCTGTATAAATTATCTCATTCATCATCATCATCAGCCATTCGAAGCCCACTGCAGGACATAGGCCTCCCTCATGGTTTTCCTAATCATGAAGGGTTTTGACATAATCGCCACGCTTGACAGGCGGGTTGGCGATCGCAGTATGCGGTTGGAATCTCAGGAAGACGCTGCTGCCCGTCTCCTGGTTTATTTCTTTATTTATTTCCCTAGTCGCCTTCTACGACATCCACGAAAGGAAATGGAGTGACGCTATTCTTAATCCGGTGCCACACGGAATACTGCTTGTACTCGCAATAAACAATTTTTTACTTTACTTTTTACTTTACGTAGATGCAAAGGCCAAATCTATACATAGTTATACAAAAGGGCCACACCTCAGTGTTCGTATTTGCCTGGGCAAAGCCCTGATTTTCAGTTGTAGCCCGCCGAGGATACGATGATGAGCAGCTCATTATAGAAAATAATCCGATATATAAGAAAGAAAGAAAGAAATTTATTGGGAAAAATTAACACCTCACAGGAAAAAAGGAATAACAAGTGATGAGGATAATGTCCTCCACAACGATTCCGTCGACGGCGACACCCCGACAAGGACCCATCTTAGACCCGAGCGTGCGCTCGGGCGTGTGATGCAAAACCGAATTAGCTCTTAAATACACGGTCACAGCCGCTGCATTACAGTTGACCGCTGGAGTTATATGTGTAATTGTAAGAGGGCTTAGGACGAGTTTTCCGAAGCTGGCGTTTGGCGTCGAGTTCCTGAAGACGCGCTTGTTCAAAGGCGATGGTGCCTGAGCTAATAGCTTTTCGCCATTCAAGCTTTTGTTGTGCAAGTTCCTCCCACTCGTTGACGGCTATATTGCTTGAGAATAGGTAATGCTTTAGGACATCTTTAAACCGTAGGTATTGACCACCTACTTTGAGTTTTCCGCAGCTAAGTTGGGAGTAGCTTTTAGCAGACTTGAAGAGTCCATCCGCACCGCGTGTCAGCACCATCTTAGTTGACCTTTCACTAGGCGGCACTCCATACCAGTCATTTTAGTACGGCGTAGAATTTCGGTATTGAGATTACGGTCCTCCCAGCTCACACGTAAAATTGCCCGAAGGCATTTCGTGTGGAAGACGTCAAGGCGTCGAACATCACCTCTGTAAAGGTACCACGTCTCCGACGCATAAAGCAAGAGAGGTAAAATCATTGCTTTATATACAAGCATCTTAGTATGAAGATTAAGACCGCGTTCCCTCCAAACTCTTTGTTGCAGCTTACCAAAGGCTGTCGCAGCCCTAGCTATGCGTGTTGAGATTTCAGATTCCAGGCAGTTGTCGCTACTTATTAAGCTCCCAAGATACCGAAAAGACTGCACCTCTTCCAGCTTCTTACCATTTAGCATAAGTGAAGCACTACTCGCAGGTCTACCTCTAGCTGGTTGTGTAAGGACCTGGGTTTTAACATAAATAAGTACAAAGGAAGAACAAGTCACGTAAATACAACATAATGCAAGCGAGGTAACGCCGCCAGCGTAGTGGGAACGTTTGGGTCGGATGTGTCCCGGGGCGGCTTATTCTCGTAATGATTTTGTGTTTTCTGTTGTTTATATTTCACATTTTTGTATTTGACGAAGCTTGTTGCGAATGAATTTGATTTTAATAGGTTGACATTTTGATAATATTTATTTTTCCTTTGGCTTTTATTGTTGTAGTGTATAAGATAATAAAAATGTATACCTTTTAAGAACTACTTTCCTGAGGTGATATTATTATATTGTATAAAATTTGTAATTTAATTACAAATGTAGTTTCAGATTTTTCCCTGTAGGTAACTTGTAATATACGACGATATTAAAATCAGGCAAAGTCAGAGCGTCAGAGTCCATCCTGTGGTGTGTCAGAGTGCATATGTAGACATGCTGTGTTTCATGTTCAATGACTGAGGGAAACAATAAATAAACCATAATTGCCTAGTATTCATGACAATATAGTGTGTAAAATTGAAACAGTTAAACAGTGTTACGTAGTACTATATGTATAAGTTTAATATGTATTTCCTTTGCGAGTGAAATAAAGTATTTAAAGTTAAGTATTGGAATGGCTGGTTTTATAAATCATAATAATGTTAGTATTTTTTGTTGTTATATAAAGCAAACGTAAAGCTTTTGAGTACTTATTGTAAACAAAAAAATGGATTGAAATGTAATAAAAGCTGCATTTGCGACATACAAGATCACAATGAGCTTTATTTGATACTTGCCAAAAGACGAATGATATCGGACGGCAAATGTCTCAAAAGCGAAACCACAAAAAATCAAAACTAGGTTAATAACGACAAAGATCAGTCTGTGAAGTGAATATCAATTACACGCAGCACAATGCGGGTCCACTCACGCCCCGCCGCGCTTCGTGAGGAAACCCGCACATACAATGGGCGGGCAAACAGAGCGCAGCTGCAAAAAATCCGCTAAGCATGTGTGGTTAGTGGTTTGGCGACAAAATGACAGGAAATGTAAGTTTAATAACAGTTACTTACAGCCGTTTTGCTATTTTGCAAGTTTATTATTTGCTATGGCACCAACGATTAAACAAGGTTCTGTAAGATATTCAAGATCGGGACATTAAACTTTAGGAGGCGGGTAATATATACCAAATATATTAACTGTTATCGGCTGGTTGGATTGCCCCGGGCTTTTTCGTTTGAGTGATTGAAAAAAAATAGGTGGGTAATTGGTTTAAAAAAAATATTTTAAGCTTAAGAATCTTACAGTTTATCTCATTGATCAGAATATGAACTTAAAATGAAGTTAAATTATAGTATGAGGTAATATCAAGTTTTGGTAAAATTCGTCGACTTTCACCATACATACCATACATAGTTTTAAGCTAAGCTCTGAAATCACCGTCAGAACGTACCGCTCAACCGTAAGAATTTGTTCATAAGGCAATAACTCTCTTACCATAAATTGTTTCTTATTACGATAGAGCTGTTATGTGTAAGTAAACTCACTGTACGCAGCGCCCCCGCCGCGCCGCGCCGCGCCGCGCAGAGCTCGTTAGCCGATATGTTGCGTTGTGTCGAGTGTAATTATACCTCAGCTATAGAGTGGGTTCTATTTTATAACACATGAGCAAGGGGTTGTGAGGAGCTTATTAAAAACCATAAATATTAGTTTTGTGGTTCGACAAAAACTGTAACGTAGGTATTATGTTAAAGTACAATACATTCGGCATCTCAATCCGTTTTTGCTTCAATGGTGTAAATATAGTTTTACATTCGGGCTATTGTTAAACGTTCTTAGTCTAGCGCGACAAGACATGTAACAAAGCATATATTTAATACATTTTACTTAGGAGATCGTTTGCAAAAAAACCTTTTTTGATAAACGGAATATAATCATTGCCTAATTGAGCTCGTTTCAGTGACACAAAAAGGTATTCCAGAAGGTTAGCTCAATTGAGCAGGTATATCAAGAAAAATACAAAAAAGTGACCGAATGTAGGTAGCCAGCAGTTAGCTTTTTGAATTGAAAACTCTGAGACAAATAGGCAGTTGAGCTTGTTAACATGAAGGGGCTATTCGGAGCTAAACAGCAGCACTATTGAAAACATTGTTTTAGAGACGTGTGTTTATGTAATGTAACTTAATTAAATATGGTGACGAATTGACCATCGCCTCATTTTTTGTATTAAAAATGATGCTCAACCATTTTTTTTGTAAAAGCCTTTAAGCTTAAGAAATGTTTTTATTGATGTTGCTAGGTAGGTCCCTGTAACCCATTTACCACATGAACTACACATCGTACCTATGGTACTCAAATGCCACTTCATGTGCACGTGGAGAACCAATATTCGGCGATCATCAGTGACACGTCCATTAGAAATAAGCCCGCATTCGTTCACTGCTAGACACAGGTCCATTTATCTACTCACTTGAGGCCTCTACTCTTTTAATATTATATCAAGCACGTGACGTTTTGTTTGTTTTCATTCTACGGCAACGTCTCAATATCATTTGACAAAAGACACTTTTTGTGGAATGAGCTGAGCAGCTCTCGGCGCAGAGCTCGCAGGAAATGAACAACGAACCGAATGTGATCTTTCATTGCGAAGCCGGGATCAGACATTAGATCACATAGACATCACACACGCTTCCGCCGCGCAATTCTGATCACACCATACTGTCATATATTGTTGTGATATATGCAGTTTCCCAATTCAGATTATCCTTCGGGAATCGTTCGTTCGTTCGTACGGGCAAAGCATTATTCATTTGTCACTTCAGCATTGACACCAATACTCTGCTATAATCCTGCACATGTTCTTCATCGCCATTATATTAGTATAATTAAGGAATAACTTACTTTAAGAAATGGCATTGCCTGAAAATCGGCAACTAATTGCACATAGTGTACATTAGTTACAAGCCGAGACACAGACCTTTTGTTTTCATACATGAATGTGGAATGAAATGTTGTTAGATAAATGTCTCATGTTCCTTACTGTGTTTGAAGACAAATAAACATTTTCTCTTTATATGTCAATACATTTCCACATCTACAATGAATGACTAACACACATCAGTAGTTACGCAACAAGCAAGTGTTTTAATTCGTAAATTTAGTGCAATTTTTTTTATTTGTTTTCAATTAGGACAGGTGGTAAACGAAGACGGGGTCTAAGATGTTCCGTGCTTACCTGTTAAATGCCGGTTAACTCTAGTTTTAAAGACTGGGTGTCTTTATATGTCTCTGGAAAAAAACAGACGACGGCATTAATTTATCTTTGGTTTGTCCTTGAATAGTAACGTTGCGATCTTGCTTCGGTCGCGGCCGCCGCTAGTTTACCAGAATCGTCCCGCAGGTTGTACTACGCCGTTCTTTGTGCCTCGTCACCGGCGACGGTGGGCGCTGGCCTACAAACCGCATTCACATGATTTTCTTACAACTACTTTTAATAAAATAAGGTTTTTAAAACCTATTTAGAGGCTAAAAATTCCACCCATGCCGGGACTTGAACCCGCGACCTCTGGCTCACCGTGCCAGCGCTCTCCCAACTGAGCTAATGAGCAAGTGCAAGCATCGATGAAATTTCGAGCCGCTTTACAAACTTCTCTGTATTACGTACAGGCAGCGATATCTGGCCGAAGTGAATTTCATCACCTGCAGCCCCGAGTAACCCACTTTGCAGTCAGGTTTTTACATCGGAATGATATCGCTGTACCTACATGATTATCTATTCTTTTTGTTGCACTAACCCGTGCTGAGGACAATTTTAAAAACCTATTTAGAGGCTAAGTCCCGGCATGGAATTTAGCCTCTAAACAGGTTTTTAAAATTGTCCTCAGCACGGGTTAGTGCAACAAAAAGAATAATATAAAATAAGGTTTTGTTACAAGTGACCTAAATTTTGAGCAGTGAAGGGTTCAGTACATGAAACATACATTAACTGAAGTCTGTATCCAGAAGGGGCAGTCAGAGACCAACGTTTGTAATTTTTTATTTGTTTTAAGGGTTCACTTAATTTTGCTTAGAATTAAGAGTATGAATAATAATTTAACTTACAAAATATTACAAATACAAAGTCTTTATTTCCATTAGCTGCCTTATTTTATGGTGCAAAGTAGGTACATAGATTGATAGGATAGATAGTATATTTTCACAAAAAAGCATATTAACCTGACCTACATTTAATTTATCTACAGAACCCTAATTCCAGCCTAAACCCAACTAATATAACGCGATGCAAACCTCACGTACCACGTGTACCAAACCAACTGACAAGACACAATACGCCGCTGGTATGGCTAGCATGTACGGCATGCAGCAGAGCAGTCAGCTGAGCCCATGTCTAGTAGAAAGATTAATTTACATCTTTATTGTTTAATTAGTATAAAATATTGACATTTGTAAAATCCAGCGAAACTTGGAAATATGCTGAGGTGTCTCATTTAAAATAAAATTATCAATCAAAATTCAATGTCTTTTAAAATTTAAATTACAAACCAAGGTATAAATCAATATATTTCCATTTTTTATGTACAATAAAGTGTTCTTTATATATCTATAAATGAGTGGCACCTAGATGTCGTAGAAGGCGACTAAACTCAATTTCCAGGAGACGGACAGCAGCGTCTTCCTGAGATTACAACCACGAACTGCGATCGCCAACCCGCCTGTCAAGCGTGGCGATTATGGCAAAACCCTTCATGGTAATGAAAACTATGAAGGAGGCCTATGTCCTGCAGTGGGCGTCAAATGGCTGATGATGATGATGATATACATAATTTTCAGTATAATATGAAACTTTACAACGGAGAGTGCGTGCTAGTTCAATCACCTCCCACAGAGTGGTTTTGCAAACCGAGTGTAAGGAGCCGATGAGGCGCGAATGTTACACCAAATGGGCTGTCTATTAGCGACGACGTAAGAGTAAGGTTCTAGCGATGATGAGATTGCGTTACGCTCAGGAGTAAAACGAGGAAAAATGATTCCCTCTGTCAAATATTATGGCTCTGCGGTCACAACTCAATGTACTACGAGCCTTATCACAGAATTTTGTCACAATCTTTGTAAGTTTGCATTTAATTCTATTGCTAATATTGAATTAAAAAAATTAAGCGTATTTTTTAGATAAGCGCGGCCTTATGAACTCTGTTGAAAACTATTTTAGTTACTGTCGTGGTGTCAATACACCAATCATTCCAATGGACGATGACTTTCTTTCATGGAAGTCAAAAAATAATAGTTAGGATAAGTGTCACTAATGACAAATAGTTCACTTGAATACTAAGAAGTTCTTATCAAGCTGCACATAGAGATCACATCCGTTTGAACTTCACCAATTACCAATAAACGAACATTCAACACGTCCGTCTCACATTATTTTACTCAGAGAGAGAATATATATGCGTACACACTCGTACGTGGATTAGCGATTTTAAGTTCCCAGATTTATTTTAGCTAGTAGTTTTGCTAGCCCAAATGTCTGTTACTTAGAGGTATTTCTATTACATTTTAGAGTTTATATCACTGAAGTATTAAATCAGAAAGAAACTGGAAATAACAGTTAATATCTACTTATTAAAAAGTGCAAAAACGACATCACTAAGACAGTTAAAATTTTTATCGTCATTGTAACGTCAAGTCTGTAGCAAAGTTCAGCGAGGAGCGTAGTGTCAGCCGCGCGACTGACGGAAGTCTGTAATTGAAAGGTGGAGAGACGACGCGTGAGTGCGTGGTATTTCCAGTGTGCAGATACGACGTGGGCTTGTGTGTGTGAAAGAGAAGGCCCAATGCTACCGATGTGAATTAAACGATCGTCAAACTAACCTTAACCCAAAAATAAATCAGCGCGTGTCCGCTGATGCACCAAGCCATCTATGGGTCTTACAAAATAAAATAGCCATTTGCTACATTCATTTACAGAAATTGAGTAGGTCAAATAGGTTCCGATGTCTTTATTACGCTACAAACTACTCGTAGTTAGAGATTTCCGCCCTTAGCGTCATATTTGGGTCACTGTCCACCTTTTGTACACTTTCTTTTGTGCAATAAAGGATTAATAATAATAATTGATGTCTTGAAGTGGGCGTCAAATGGCTGATGATGATAAATAACAATTGTACGACTTGTACGAAGCAAGTGTTGCGGGTTTCTTATTATTATTAATATTATTAATTCTTTTTTGCACAAAGACAGTGTACAAAAGGTGGACTTAAGGCTAATGGCATTTCCTACCAGTCAACCGAAAGTTACGTTACGAAGTTTTCCTTCACTGGTAACGAGTGCTACTAAAAATTAACAAATGTATGTATGTACTACTAAAAATGGAAACTATTTTTTTTTGTATATAACTGTTAACTACTTCCAATAAATAAGCAAAGGTTTAAATTTTTATGAAAAATTGAGAGTAATAAAGTTTTGCACACCATTTTTAATGGTTTTATTATATTGAATTTTATTACATATTCAATTCGATTCAATTCAAATATTGTTATTCATTATAAAAACAGAATGTTTACTTAATGAACGTCAAAGTTGTTAGTTTCACAATTAATAGATTATGTGGAGAAGAAGCTAACAAAGAAACTCCAAATTTATTCTTTTGAAAACACGTTTTAACTTAATTAACAGAATTTTCAACTTAAAATATTAATCATGAATGTGTTATACACTAGTCACAATCGTCCTGTAATTAATATTAATCTACTGTTTAATGCCAAACATCTTTGTCTTCTAAATAATCCTTCATGTTATAGGAAGCCTTTTTGCACAGAATGTGCTTAAAACATTTTGTAAACCGCGTTGGAGGTAGCTCTAATATATCTTGAGGAATTTTGTTGTAGAACCGTATACAGTGCCCCATAAAGGATGTCTTAACTTTTGCAAGTCTAAATCGTGGAAATGGCAATTTATGTTTATTTCTAGTATTAACATTATGGTGGCCACCAACATTTTCGAAGTCTTTGATATTTTTTATAACCTACATAATAGTTTAATAAATGTATTGACATGCAACTGTTAAGATGTTGGTTTCTTTGAAGAATTCTCTTAGCGAATAGGTATTTAATGATGTTTCTTATTATCCAAAGATACGGTTTTCTAGTTCTTAAGTTATTTCAATAATACCCTGTAAGTGAATGAGACTGGCACAAGACCGGGAAGCTTGGGAAACCATGAGGGAGCATATTTATGTCCTGCAGTAGGCGTCAAATGGCTGATGATGATGATGATATGAGAATCAAAACAATTATGATACCTGTATATATATACTAGGTTTGCCGTGATTTATTTTGTGTGGGATTTGTATACAAAATATCCTATCTTACTTTACTACGTAAACCATGCATCACGGAAAATGTATGCCAAATATCATACAAATCGGTTTATGCTTTCTTCAAAAATCATCTAAATGTTTATAGTTGGATGTATCAATATATAATTGTCTAGATACCTACTAAAACTTAAACAGAGAAACCATTATTTTATTTATTACTAGCTGACTCGGCAAACGTTATTTTGCCATATTATTTTATTCTGTTTTTAGTATTTGTTGTTATAGCGGCAACAGAAAGACATCATCTGTGAAAATTTCAACCGCCTAGCTATCACGGTTCATAAGATACAGCCTGGTGATAGACAGACAGACAGACAGGCAGTGAAGTATTAGTAATAGGGTCCCATTTGGTACCCTTCGGGTACGGAACCCTAAAAATTCATATCGGTGAAGCCGTTCCGGACGAGTTTTGTTACAAACACACGAGATTTTTATATATTAGATTTGGATATAATCTTACTTTTTGTTTGGTCATTATGTCTGTTTTAAAACCATTTTTTTATTCTCTCGTGCATTACCATAAAAAGCAATGGTTGCACTAATCGCCCGTTTGCTAACCAACCACGACAGCGTCGGTCCTTCCGCACACACGCAGGCACGCACTCACACACGCGGCCGCGTGACGTCACGCTGCGCCCGCGCACCCGCCGCGTGAAGTATCGAGTATTTCTGACGCAACAGCTGTCAGTCACATGATAACTGATAGCGCTGGTCGCGCGCTGAATTACAGAGAAAGTTTTTACGTATAGATTTAATAGTTTTTTTTGAGTGGAGAAAGAAAATGAGGAAAGCTGACCTCGCCACCGTGCGAGACTAAAGCTGGGAAGAGAAGGAGAGAGATTTGATGGTTTTTGTTCAGTCAGTTTTTTTGTAAGAGAAGTATATGATAAGTCGTGGGAGGTATTATAACGTAACATGGGCGATTTATGTTTTTTCTTTGAGCGTATTAATACGCAACTAACGCCATGCATTCTATGGCGCGCCTCCACGCCTTCCACGCGCAAAACATTTTCGTTAGTGGGAAAAGCAAAAAAATAAAACTCTTTAATGAAAAATACGAACACGGCCGCGTTTCATACAACTAACTACAAATCATAGTTTATTATGCCAATTCGATGTACATTGCGTCGCCGAGTCTTCCTTCTTGTTAATCTATGGGTTGATCGTATTTGCACTATACATCGAATTGTAGGTCTATGAAACAGGCTCTAAAAGATATAGCTTTATACTTGACTTATTGATTTAGAGGGAAAATGGTATTTAGTCCAATAAATTTTGAATGTATACCTGGGTGCACAGGGATTTATTATTTAACACTCCGTTACTTCCGTTATAGTAACACATGTGTTTCAGCAAGCTGAGAAATTAAAAAGTGAACAAACATTTTTATCATTGAATCCTAATTTAGAATCTAGTTTTGCACGTCTCTTAATAAGATGATGCTGGATGACAATAGAATGTGATGTGAATGTGGTATAAGCCAATAATGAACAAAGTTACGTGAAGGCTCGTCACACCTGCCGATCGCGACGCCGCCCGACGCCGGCGAGAGAGGGCCATCGCGGACTAGACTTAACGACGACGATGCGATAACAAGAATAAAGACACCGCCGATACATTCATGAATGAAAAATTTGTAGAACGTTAATGACATAACTATCATGATAGATAATACTCAAGTATTATGATGTTCACATCAACTCAAAGAGCTATTGCCTACGGCAACTTTAACACGTGATTTAAACCCAATTCACGCGCGCGTATGGATCGCTTCCACAAAAGCGGAAGCAAAACATATCCTATGCTAGTATTTTGAGGGTTCCGCAGTCAACAAGGAACCCTTATAGTTTCGCCATGTCCGTCCGTCTGTCTGTCTGCCCGAAGCCTTGCTAAGAGACGATCAGCACAAGAAAGCTAAAACTTGGCATAAACATACATATTAATTACGCCAACAAAACGGTAGAATAAAATCTTAATTTTTTTTATGGTACCTCCCTACACCTAAATTAGGGATAAAAAAATTTCTCGCTTACACAATAGTGTGGGGTATCGTTGGATTGATCGTTTAAAATATTTTGGGTGTACGAAAACCATTTTTCAATTCAGAGTTCCGTTTGCGAAATATTAAGCTTTAAAGCACAAATTTCTGTCCGAGTAGGACGTCCCACCCCTCTTCCGGCTAAACGGATGAATGTAGAAACGTGAAAAAATTCAGGGCAGTAGCACTTACAATGAACTTAAAAGAAAAACTATCACGGCTAAGTAGGCTTTACGAGTTAACGAGTAATAGGCGCCCAACTTATAAAACGAAAACTTCGTACAAAATCTATTGAAAATTACTTTGATAAAGTTGTTAGTTCTGTAAAGCGGATAAAAAGCCCTCTTTCAACGGAACCCTACACTGCGTGTGGCCCGACACGCACTCGGCCGGTTTTTATTGTTTCGTGATGCTCGTACGTAGTTATATATTAAACAGGTCTAATAGTGATTATTTATTTGGTAAAATTTAATTCCCTTACATTCCTGAAGTTTCAGCATCGTTGCAGCTGCCGTGGTCAGGTAGACTGAAGTGGCGAGTACAGTCAATTATTGTAGTGAGGGTAGGTGGTCTATTCACACTTTCACACTCACAACACTCACTACGTTCGTGGATAGGTCCGGTGACAAGACGTGAGATTTGTATCTGCTTAACTCTCTGTTGATATTTATATTGATCTTTCGATAGTTATGACGATCGGTTAAGAGAATTTCCAGTTGATGTAGCTCGATCCAGTGGTTCGTTCCGGCCTCCAATAGACGCTCAGCTATTGCGGATGTGTCTACCTGCCTATTTTGTAATAGGTTAGCAAGTCAGTTTTTAACAATGTGCTGTTTGACCCTTTCCGCAATGGAACGCTTCTTTTGGCCAATGTAGGAGCTCCCACCACTACAGTCAATCGCGACTAATATGTAACATAATGTACCCTTTTAATTTATAACATTATTTATCGTATGCTGCAGTGCGTTTTCATTCGTTCTCAAAAATGACAGAAAACGCTGTTACAAGCGTGGGCGATGGCTCTTGTAGTGCTCTGTATGTATTAAAAGATCATTAGGTTATAGGAACAGGGCCTCGATTCTGTTAGTGCATTGTAGTATAATGACAGGTACACTGTCGGGTCACGTGACGTGTTTTTTCGTACCATTGACGCCTAGAAGGTTTGATGGGTGTGCCCGCGTAGACTTAAAGCAGCCATGAAATGAAAACCGCCATGTTCATGCAGTTGTCATGTTACTACAATGCATTAACAGAATCTAGGCCCTGATGTCCTGCAGCAGGTGAGTCATATTTCCTACATGAATAGCATTCAGTCCAGAGTCCAGACCAGTACGCTAAATCTATTATGTACGTAAAATATTTACTGAATCCCTTATAACCGCCATTTTATTTCTACTAACTACTGTTAGATGAATTTTTTGACAGTTAATGGCCAGGGCCAGGCGTAGGATACACCAGGGGCCCATCAGCTGGTGCCCTTTACAAACGAAACGGTCTCTCCTGGCGGAAGCAATCGGACATGAATGCACGCCGCTAAACTTATATCTAACTTAAACCTAGGTACCTACTCACCTCGTGGGTTGAGCCTGGCCGGGCCCAACTGCCAGCCAAATGTGCTGTTGGTTTGAGTAAGTGTGTATGTGTGTGTGTGTGTGTGTGTGTGTGGGTGCTAGCTGCGAGTCCTCGATGGAGCCTGCCGTCCTTGCTCTGTCGGCGAAGCCCACCCCGTCCACCACGCCTTGTCCCGTCAGCCACTTGTAGTCCACACCAAATCCCGAACACCTGATACTAAACTATACTACCTACAAAAATCTCGGCGCGGTACAGCCTGCGAGATCAATGTTTAATATTATTCCCGTTTGAGGAGCGTCTAGCCGCGACGACGTCCGTAAGCCTCCTCACGCGACGATCCCCGGTGGGTCCGCGCGCGCACGCAGGCCCACCTCGTCCGCGCATCCGAGCGCACACGAGTGCAACCGAATGCCTCTTATGAATTCAGATCTATTCTAAACACTAACTATTTGTCAACTTTTTGAAATATTTCCCAGGTACCATATCGTCTAAGTGGTCACTTTGCCTATCTAGCTTAGGGACAAGTTGCCACTGAAGAGTATTGAAATTGGGTGGGTGAAAGTGAGTTACTCGAGGCTGCAAGTGATGTAAATTACTTCTGCTAGATGTCGCTGCCTGTACGTAATTTTAAACTATTGAAGGTTTTTACTATTTAAATCACCTAAGGTACCTATTTTTATTTAATTCTTATCCGATCAACATGTGCAAATGACATTCCATGTCACTCGCACATTTCTTAACGATTGTGCAAAAAATACTTTACTTTCGATAATTGTAGTCTGAGACTTTTCTATACAATTTTTTTTTCTTTTATCATAATATGATAACAGAAAGTGTATTATATCTACTTAGGTTTTTTTTAAGAACATTTGCTACTAAAATAATTATTTTAATATAAACTTTGGTCAATAAAAAAAAGCACGGAAAACATACATCTTAAATATCCGTCATTTTATTAATCAGAAGTATTATTAAGCGATACGGAATACAGTAGCCTGAATAGGCCACTCAATTTCGCCAATTATCGTCAACAGGGAGCTCGCTTGTTTGCAATAAGCCCTCAGCAAGCATCCGCCCGCCCGCCGACTAGCGGCTCCTTATTTAGCGCGGGGCGGGGGCGGGCGGCGAGAGCGGGGGCGGGGCGGGCGCAGGTCGCGACTGCCTAATACGGCGCTAGGATTCACCCACGCCTCTGACTTGACGACAAAGATTAATGAGATACTTAAATCATTACATGTTTTATTGAAAGAAAATTTATGGCAAACTAGCTGATACATTGACTTCTTTCGCGTGGAAATTTTGATGTGTATTTTTCTAGGATGAAAAGTAGTCAAAGTCCTCTTCCAGACTACCTATAATCTATCTCAGTACCTAATTCAGTAAACAATTTCCTTCCAAAATTTTGGATTTATAATAGTAGTAAGAAGTAAGATAACTGCTGAACTGTTCAAAACTGTCAAGTGTCCAGAACTGTCTAAGAGTCAAATCAAAGACATTTACAGGATTAGAAGAAAGGACAACAATAACCTAATTGTGGAACTCTCTCCAGCTATGCTGAAGTCAATCTATTAGCCGTTTATAAAAGCTACAACTACAAATTTGACAAACCATGCGCAAAGCATCTGGGAATACCTAATTGAAAAAGAAGACTCTGCTACACAAAAACTCTGAGCAGACTAGGCCTATTCTCGATACTCTTGTCTTTACCTGTAACTGTGACCACCAAACGTATTTTAGCCACTTTCGTACTTAAAAAATACGCATCGTCGCAGAAGTCGCGTGAGTAAAAGTGGAAACGGGCAGGGCCAGTGGTAGGCGCGAGGCGGTCACAGAGTGGTGGCCCAATTTGGGCAAACGATCAGTAGGCAGACCAGTGTCCCGATGGATTTATGTTATTACTAAAGCCGTCGGAAAGGATTATCGAATCATCAAAATTGTGAAACTGGTACATATTACTTAGTACAAATTTTATTAAATATGAACGGCTAATGTCGGTTGCTCAAAGTTTGTTCAGCGCCTTGCTCCCACCAAATAAGCCGCCACTCGCTACATGCAATATCTATTTATACTCTTACACTCCACGCTCAGACTAAAATACATCTTATTTTGCTGGCAATAGATGTAGTTCTGCTAGAGCATCAATGTTTAATTCCAGTATCACCACGCAAAGTTATAATGTCCCGTGTTGTGTTGAGTTAAAGTTTAACTTGGCTTGAGAGGTGCAGTCCCTACAATTTCTATTTAAATTGCACTCTAAACTTTTCACGGCTGAAATGAAATTTGTTCGCAGCTTTGTGTCAGTCTTGAAATAACTCCACTTTGCGGTCCACACGCTAAATCCAACCACAACACTCATAACATGAAGCTCAAATTGCTCTGTCTCAGTGAATACTCCAGTAATTCCCCTGAAAAGGTATCGCGGTGCAGTTCTCCCTTCTCGCTCGCACTCGAGCCACTATAAGGCAGTTGTATTGCTGCCTCTGTCTCTCGCCAGAGCATGCACGTGCTCTTTTTAGTCAATGTAGTATTTTGGGAGAACGCAGGGGCAGAGGGGGAGAGGGGTATCAGCTGCTCCGATGTGGAGTCTACTCTGAATATCGATGCGACGACTCTTAGAACGTTCTCACTTAAGAAAGCTTCAGTCATACTGCATAGAAAACATAAAGCGCCATTCCTGAAACGTTACGTCCGTTAGAGTTAGTAATTTCCAAAAAAAATTAATATTCAATTGTGAAAATATTCTGCAATAGCGCTGTTTGATGGATCGGCCTTGCCCATTGTGCTTTTTCATTGTAACTTTTACTTATGTCTCTTGTCTCCTGTGCATTAAAGAATATTCTTGTCTTCTTAGTTTCTTATTACGAGTATGATTAAAACCATGTGTGCTACCTTAAATGCATATTCTTCTATGTAGGACTATCATTTACTGAAGGCTGCGACGTCGGTAGAGTAGTAAAATTCAAATTTAACAAAATTATGTGTGCCCTGACATTCCGAAAAATATGAACTTGAAAAACAAACAGTTAGAACAAAAGTTATTGTAAAAAACAAACTCTGGTTGGGGTATAACCTGTTTAAGTATGGCTAGAAAACGAAGAAAATGGAGGTGATTTTTTTATTTACTGTTTCTGTTTGCATTTCAGCAGCAATAACAGATGGAATATTCACCAACATGTTGTTAAAGTGGCTCCAAAATGCGTAGAGATGCTTACTGCATAAATTCCAGTGGGGATACAGGCGGGGGTTTATGTACACTATCTCTTTTCTAGTCTAGTCTAATAGGAACCTCAGAAGGCGGAGGCCTACTGACCAAATATTTATCTGACCTCCGACGCGGTTTAAAAAATGTGTTAAGCACACTCTATGCAAAAAAGCTTACAAAATTATCAAGGATTATTTAGAAGGCAAAGATGTTTGGTATTAAACAGCAGATTAATATTAAAAGGTTTTAGAGGACAATTGTGTCTAGTGTTCGAAACATTCGACCGAGTTATCGATTTGTTTGTATCGACGGCGGCCGGCTATTTTCAGGTTTTGATAAATAGAGCGTATTTCATTAAGTGACGATATTTCAGGTCTTTACTTGTATCATAAATAATTTTTGTACAGCATCTAATGGTGTACCTACTTAAACATAACAAAAACAAACACTTCATTATATTCGTTAAAATTGCGTTTCTTTTATAAATATATGTAGTGGCAACTCTTACTTATACTTGCAAGTGATCAGTCAAACGATTAATAGATATAGAGACATGCCCAAGCGAATAGGTCAATAGCCAATACAACAATGTCGCATACGGGAAATATAGAATACTGATTTATTTATACGTGGAATATTTGTTTTTGTTTTTTCGCGTAATAAAGAAGCTAAAAACTAAAAACTAAAATCCATAAAGGAGGCCTGTATCCAGCAGTGGACTTCTTGTGGCTGAATGATGATAATGATGAAATATATTTGAATTTTGAAAAATAAATCTGTTCTCAGTATGATGAATTAATCACCCATGATTATCACCTGATTACCACCCGTGTGTGACCAAAGGCCACTATTGTTCTAATGCCTCGTTTGTTTCGCGCCAACCTATCCGGTGCTTTGCCAGTCTCTGCTACTATTTCCTTCCGGTGTTAGCCTAGTGGGTACACGGTGTTAGCCTAGTGGGTACGCGGTGTTAGCCTAGTGGGTACAACATTGGACTCGTAAGTGGGAAACCCAGGTTCCATTCCCAGTGCGGGCATGTACCTATGAATTTGTTTTCTAAGTTACGTACATTTGTGAAGTTATAGTAGCAATACCACTCGCTGACGATGAACGAAAACCATCATGAGGAAACCTGAGTGTCTGAGCTATTCATATACCTCAGCGCTTGAAATCGCCAATCCGCGGTGGGCAAGCGTGGTGATTAAGCCCATACTCTCTCCCTGAGAGCAGGTCTGTGCCCTACAGTGGGACGTATATAGGCTGCTTATATGCTTTTATTTCCCAGCTGCCTTAACATTATCAGTCAACAGAAAATAAACTTTTACAGGTTAGCAAGGTCGCTCGTAACGTACTTACGTTACTACTTACTTGAGCATGAATGTTCATGCGCTGTCGACTGTACTTACCTAAAGAAGTATGTAAACACAGTGCTCGCTACAAGTTCATAACAAGTAGCGCTGCGGGAGGCACCGAAATAGACTAACGCGTCTCACGTCGAGCAGCTCCGTCTCTCTCTGGCGCGGGACTTGTGGACGAGGTGAATATAGAGAATTTACGTCATAGATTGTATGGACAACACAATTTGAAAAATCAATATCGAACAGCAAACCATAAAGCCTTAGTAGACCCAGGCCTAGGTTACGTTTATTTCAATTAGTAATTGTGTATTTGTGGAAGCGCGGGTCCTCCTGACACAGATATTTCTATACTTACTAGGAGGGTCCAGCTCCTGTATTTTATTTGTAAAATGTGTAATGAAATAAAGATTTTTTTTTAATATAAAAAGTCCACTGACAAAGTAACTATGATAAGATTATTTGTCACTATTTTTATTCTGCAATAATATTTTACAAAGATACCATTTTTTTACAGAGATGTGAGGAAATGATTGAATCTTGTCTCGGTAGTCAAACTACAGATCCTACGTTACAGGGTTTTCGGCCATTTTAGGCGATAGAATGCACCAAGATAGGTTAAAATTGTACAAAGCTACATTTACATCCCTTATAAAACGCGCACCAAATCCTGGATGTTTCCAATCGTGTGAATGTCAAATTTTATACAAATTACTCTCGCAAACGTCAGAATTCCGATAGAATTTGGTGTGCATAATTAGGCCTCTGATATATTATTGTCATTATCAGTATATATTTTTTGATATCAAATAAATAGATTTATTATTACTGTTATTTGATTAATAAGATGCCGAATTTGATAACAAAACGAAACAAGAGAACTGTCAACTACTTAGCATAGCGAGACTTGTCCACATTGTTAAGCTCTGCTGGCAAGAGGCCCGCTGATACGCCAAGTCCGTAGCGCGCTGGCACGCCGGCTGCCGGCACGCGACACACCTGCCGCCGCCGTCGCCGGCGCCGCCGCCAGCCGGCACGCACTTGCTACTTACTCCATGCCAAACCAGGTTTCCCTGGAAATAAACAAACAGTTTTTATCGCGAACTTTAATATGGAAATAGTACATTACTGCAGTGGCCAGCAAAAGAGGCATTGATGGACGAACGTGTAAATGTGGGCCGAGGCAAAGCCGACGCACATGTACGTAAGTCCATCAATGCCTGGTTGTGGCCAAGGCTTGTAGGTCATTTTCTCAGGTAATGCGCGGAAATGTAAGTAATGCCTAGGCAGAACTCAAAATCAATGACGAACAACAATCCCGCGTTAAAGCGTCCATATATATATATTTTTTCAATAAAAAGCTTTATATTTGCAAGCCAGTTCAAATAATAATTTGAATTAATAATAATTTAAATAACCTCCTTGTTTGCCATATTTTGGAGTAAAAGATCGCTCCATTTTTAAATCACACGACAGATACGCGTTTACTATGTTATTCATTTGGCCGCTAAAACACGACGGATATGGATTTTTTATACAACTTTTGCCGGCCGCTGCTTGCATGTATTTGGCCAGTACAGCAATTTTGATTTATGTCGAAGAAGGTTGTCAAAATAATGCTCAAATTTCTAACCATGTTTGGGAAAATATGATATTTCTTTCACAATTTCCCACTACGCGAAAGGTTTTCTGTACACCCTTTTACATCCCACTGAAAGTATCTTTCTCTCAGAGAGAGAGTATGGGTTTAAATACTACGCGTCACCACTGCCAATTAGCGATTTCAAGCGCTGAGGTATGTGAACACCTCAGAAACTTACGGGGATTGACACATGCTGGAATCGAATCCTGGATCTTTAGGATACGAGGCACGCGTTCTACAGAAGTACCGTTGTACAACTACTATTATTATCATGAAACTATTAAAATACTGAAAATATATACTAAAATAGTATATGTTATTCGTTAGGTCCTAGATTAATAGTTCATCTCATTGATGGGTACCTAATCAACTTAGCTCCACACCTATGGAACGTTTATTTGGAATGGAGTATACATGAGTTGTATAATGGAGTATATACGTAGCAAGAATGGTTGCAGCTCCAAGTGACGCATGAACACTGAAACTCTTTTATGTTTATTAGTCAGTGCGCTGAGCAGCCCTGTCTACATCCTATTAAGGGCATCTTCCGCGAGCGCCTGTTTAACGCCATATTATTATACTTTATTCTTATGATGCAGCGCGATGGTTGTATTGTATGTCATGGCCCTCCACACGTGGGCTAGCAAGGGCCAACTCGATGAGTATGTTTTTTTCAGTTAGGGACTCATTGATAAGGATATGACTTGGCCTACGTGGCCTCGTAGTGAGGCACAAGTGGTGTACAGTAGGCTCCCTTTCTCTCTCTCTATCTCTTTGAAAGATATTTTTACGGAGGTTTCCTATTCACGATTAATACATACGTAAACTCACGCCTGTATTCCAGAGGGGTAGGCAGAGACTAGTGACTGCTACTTGCCACGATCCTGACAGACCACTTTGGCTTCCTCAACATGCATTCACGATTAACTAACAGTTAAACCCACTGACAGTCAAAATTTGACAGTTCTTCCATACGTCTTATAGCACAAATACAGAGTGATTTTGAATTCGATTGACAAACTTTAAGGGGACATTCCAACCATGATTTAGAAACATGGCACCAGTAATGAAAAAAAAAATGGGGCGTCTAAAAAAAATTTTTTATTCACCCAATATTGCTTCACTTAAGCAAAGACAAACAATATCAGGACGAAAAGTTATAAATATCGAAAAAAACTGTAAGTCGAGCGTCTTATGGTCGGCAGCGGCCAACTAAATTGTTACTTTAATTGGGTACGCATGTCGGAGGAGAGACTCTTATACATTTAACATATTAAAAAACACTTTTCCACATATCATTGAGTTCCAAGCACATTGAATTTGGATTTACGGTTTCAGGAAAAAGGTCGGAAATCACGAATATTGACAAATATGTTATACCATCACCGATAAATCAGTAATAATAATACTGTTTTTTACAATTAAAAGAACATTCTCTCAAAATATAGCTAACGATTTCAAAATCACCCTGTTAGCGGTTTATTGAGATTAGCCCCCGGTTTCTAGCAAACTGTCAATCTGATAATCTACTGTTAACAGCCAGTTTGTCAAAGTGCATACAAAAAACCAACTGACAGCAATTAACAGCAGTAGATTAACATATTAGTGTACGTGAAATCGGGGGTTAGTATCATGAGGGTTAGCATAAATAAAAAATAAAAACTGACTAAAAAAACCAGCGTTAAAAACACAGAAATAATAAAGAATATGACTTTTAAATTCGAAGTCGGACTGTACATACCTACATGTAGGGATTGTAGATGTACTATTTATTATTTAATACTTTTGTTGCACTTAACCTAGTGTACAATACGGCGGACTCAATGCCATCAGCATCTTCTACCAGTCAACCGCAGGAGGTGGAATAAAGGTTTGTAGGCGTGCAAAAAAAAGGAGAAGTGGAAAAAGTAGAAATGCAGTTTAAAAGATTGATTGAATAGACCTACATTTTTATATAATGCTATGCATATAAAAAGTATATAAGCTAAACTTAAAAATACTATAAAATACTAGGTATACAAACTATTGCAGAGCACGGCAATGATACATATAATTTACCATACATACTGATGAGAAAGAAGTATGTAAATATAGTAGAGGACATAAAGCTGAAAGATTCTTATGGTGACGAGGGTATAGTTTGGAGCCGGTGCCAAGCTACATGATCAACACATACATTTTGGGCACGGAGTCCAAAATATATTTGGTACATCAAATATAAGGGTCATATTCGTTTAAATTATTCCCGTGTCTTTAGTGCTGCAGTGTTTTGAATTTGGTTTAAATATTTTACGATTTTTGGTCACTATTAATATGACTGAGAGATTGTACTGACACTATTTGCAAATTTGATTTTTTTCCTCGGTGGCGCTAGTGTCACCCTCTAGACCCCTTTAAGTTCATTGTATGTGCTACTACCCTGAATTTTTTCATATTTATACAATCAATCGTTTAGCCAAGAGAGATTTGCGCTTTAAAGCGAACAGAGCACAAACGGAACCCCTAATCAAAAAATGATCTTCCTACACCCACAATATTTTTAAACGACCAATCCAACGATACCCCACACTATGGTGCAGGCGAAAAAAACATTACATCCCTAATTTAGATGTAGGTGGGGTGAGTTAATGATTTTTTTAAGATTTCATTCTATCGTTTTATCAGCGTGATTTTTATATACGTCTATGCCAAATTTCAACTAATCGTCTCTGAGTTAGGCCGCGGACAGACGGACGGACAGACAGACGGACATGGTGAAACTATAAGGGTTCCTTATCGACTTTGGAACCCTAAAGATAAGCTTTTAAATAGGTTCAGGCGTCTTCGAGTAATTGGAGAACATACATAAGAAAGATTCCGACGAATTGATAACCTCCTCCTTTTTTGAAGTCCTTTAAAATAGATTAAAGGAACAACTATTTCAGCAATGTCTCTGAAAGATCTGATCTGAAATGAAGGCTAGACCTAACCCGCCAACTTTCCAACACTGATCAATTTCGGAAAGCTCTCTCCGAGTAACTCAATAAAGGGTTCTAAGCAAATAGTTGTCATTCCGGCTTCAATGATTTTTCCCGCGACAAATAACTAAGCTTTTGGGGGAAGGGGCAATAAACGTGCGATTAATTCGATTCCCACATTACCGGAGGCGCAGGCGTCGGCGGGGGCGGGGCGGGCACGCGGGGGGTAGGCAGCGACAATATTATTGCGACAAACACACGGGTTCAGCAGCTCATTATGGCTTTGGGAATGGGGTGCGATTGGGTTGTTATTGCTTTTCAGTACTTTCTTGCTATCTGTCAATTAAATGCTTGTACGAGTAAGTTGGTAAATTTTTAGATTTTCTCGATTTAAATAACTTGTATCCAGAAAAGTCAACATGCTACGCTAACTTTAGTTAAGTAAAGTAAAATATTGATAAAATGCGGAACGCGACACGAGAAAGTAGTCGAAGTGTAGATTTGGCTCCAGGACCAACTCGGCTTTTCATAAAACTAAAATGATAGTTTGTTTTGACAACTCTATGTACGGTTCAACGGAGAACTTGGACTAAAAATGTTTTCATAGAATAGGAGAGGACACGTGGTATTTTGTTTTCTCTGCGACTAATACTTTTTATAATATAACCAGTCGAAAATTCAATATAGTCACCTGGTACTAAAACGCGCCGTATAAATTGACCTTAAACTATGACGTCACTCCCTAACGTAACGCTTCTAATGTATGAAGCGTTTATCAATATTTGAGTTATCTCGTATAATAATGTTTTTATGCATGTACACTCTTATAAGAAAATGATAAGAATTCAATGAAAAAACGAAATCTAATAAGTTTTATGTTAATAGAGTAACTTTATTTTTAGCATATTTTGTGACCCCAAAAAGCCCGAAAAAATATTTTTATTGTTTTATTTTTTAATTTCTCCTTGTTTTTTATATGATTTGTATGGTAGAAAAGCAAAGTCACTCCAATCTAAGTGAGACGCAAGCTCCCCGTTACTTAGCCGAGTCGTCCTACTTGTTAACCTGTGGGTTAGTCGGCTCTGCGGTGTACTTATATCGAATCGTCGTAGTAAACAATGAACTGTGGTTGTACGAAACAGGGCCTGCCTGCGATTTGTATGAACTGCGATCACGTCATCTCTAAAGAATGCTCCTACATGTGAGGCTTACACCATTGTCTAAGCTTACAGCCTTGTAACTTGTGTCTGTTTAGTAGTTTTACTATCTTCTTTATAAGTAGTCTGAGCCGAGTGTACACCTGCCATATAATGCTGCGTACAGACCAATCGAAGGCCGAAGGCGACCGATTGTCCGCGTACTGTTACGCCCCCCGCCTCACCTAGATTTTGTCCCTGTTAGCATTACAGTGCCAATAGGAGTGTTTTTTGCGCACAATCCGCAGCAGTACCTAGCTGTCATTATTGGTCATGCAACAGTCCCTAGCGGTAATTATCTGTCAAAATGTAACTGTCAACTCAGTAACGGTTTTTTTAAATTTAGTCTTAATTATCTCTGTTTTTTAGGGTAAGGAAAACGGGACCTTATTACTAAGACTTCACTCTCCGTCTGTCTGTCCGTCTGTCCTTCTGTCTGTCTGTCACCAGGCTGTATCTCATGAACAGTGATAGTTAGAAAGACAGATGATGTATTTCTGTTGCCGCTATAACAATAAATACTAAAGACAGTATAAAATAAATATTTAAGAGGGGCTCTCATACAATAAACGTGATTTTTTCCCCATTTTTTGCTCGATATTAATAACGGCAATAGGTATACGCTTGAAACATTCAAATGTTGTATATATAATGCTACGGAATCCTTCATGCTCGAGTCCGATTAGCATTTGGCTGAGCTTGTTAGTGTGTTTCCGTCTTCATCAAAAACTACAAAAGTATACATCGGTGCTTTTATCTGAGGAGCGTCGGCGTTGCTTGATAGTTCGCTTTACTGAAGCGAACCTTTAATGAGGTTTGCTTCCTTTTGCCTACACTGATTCGTCCACTGTCGCTCGTACTCATACTTTCGGCTGGTCTGTTCCTGGCATTAGGCATTGATCGCTCCTAAGTCTGAACGATCTAAACATTTTAAATCGTACAGACTCCAAGTAGTGGCTTCAAATGCGAGGGTCTCTTTAAGTCCGGACCCGTGGCCAGACGGGATTGTGTAAGTACCGTCGCTACAGAAACTTACTACGTAGATACCTTTAAGAAATAATTTGTAATCGTTTTTTTCCGGTTGTGAACTAAAGTGCTCTGCCTATCTATCTACAGGTAGGCAAGACAGACAACTAAATTACTACCTAAGCTAGGCTAACCCCCAGTTTCACGCTGGTAATCTACGGTTAACAGCTGTCAATTGACCAAAGTGCATACAAAAAAACTACTGACAGCTGTTAACAGTAGATTAACAGCTTGGTAGTGTACGAGACACCGGGGGTTAGTATTAAGTACGTATATTATATTTAAGCTTAAGGTACGTTTTTACTGTATGGGCCAAGTTGCCTGACTGAAGTGAATAATAATACAAATACAAAAAATACGTGAATAAATAAATAATAATAGTTAGCTCTACTAGGCCCATGTCCTGTGGGAGCGAGCGCTGCCCGCTGCCCGCTGCCCGCTGCCCGCCGCCTGCCGCCTGCCGCCCGCCGCCTGCCGCCCGCCGGCCGGCGCTGTTTACTCGGCGCAGCGGTGACCATTGTCACTAGTTTCATTAGACGGCCGCCGGTAGGAATGTCACTTGTTTGCTCTAGCAGTGGGTATTATTCCGTGGAAGGACTGATTGAAGCTGATTGAAATGTATTAGCTGCATGAAGGAGATTTAAGTCAAGTATAACCTTATAAGATTTTTTTAAATACAGAACGACAAATACAGGCTTTTAAAACTGTGATTACGTTTGACATTTATTGAGTCATAGTTTTCGTGTTAAAATTAGGTTGCAAATAAATAAATTATTTGAGTTTTGTTGATAGGAGGATCTTAAAACTACGGTCTATATGAAGGGTCGAGGTAAAATGAGCACCGAGAAGGCACAAATTCTATCGTACATTTATACAAATAAATAAACACGTTAATAAATTAAATTAAATTCAATCGAAAGTAAATAATACAATTTGCAAAGTACCCTTGTGAATAAAAGAGAAATTACGAAATAATTATTCTCATCGTTGAACCACTTGATGGTTGGCCTCTTCTCTTTAAAGGGAATTTTAGTCCAATTAATTAATAAAATCTGTAAAGCAGAAACTTTGAACGCATTTAAATCCGTTGCGAGGGTCAGTAACAATTGAAGTCACTTATCTCGGAATCAGCGGCAATTATCAAATCACGAGCCAGTACACTTCGCAACTAATCAGCGGCGCCCTGCTCGGTAGGTCCTACAGAAGGATACCTTCAAATTTTTATACAAAATGTGCGTCTCATTGTGAAAAACTGAGTACTTACTAGGTGTAGACTTAATTATAGAGAGTGAACGAGAAAACATTTCTCGAATTCAATTCCAGAAATGTTCTCTCGTTTATTATAAATGCAAAACTTTGTACAGATGAGTATGTTACTCAATCACGCCAGAACGGTTGAACAGATCTGAATGAAATTCGGCATAGAGATAGATTATAGTCTGGAATACATTTGCTACTTATTGTCTCGGAAAATATAAATAAAAAATTTCAATCGAACAAAGTAGCGGGCAACACCCAGTAGTCATATAATTTTAAGTCGAGATGAGCCTAGGATAGACTACCTCAAGCGGCATCTGCCGGACTGGTCTGATGTGGCGGGGACGTTACCTTTGGAATGAGGTGTTAGAGCCGTTTGCCCAGCAGTGGGTTACAAAAGCACAGGCCACTTCACAAAAAATTAAAGATAAGATTTGTCTTAAGATGAGATTGTCAGTCATAGGGGCTGAAACGCATTAGCGGTTACTAAGCGTGCGGTCAGGTGCCCGTATTTATAGAATATATGAAACTGTCCTAAAACGTAAGATTTTTTATATCATTAACTCGCCGCGCCCATATGACGCTGTCGGTAAGTGCCTGCCTGTGCGTTCAGTCAGCATGTTTATATTATGCAGCAACTAAGCTAAGTATTGACGTTTGGTACTTACCCGCGTAAACGGTGTCAGTCTTATTTATAAAAACAGAATTCCTTAAAACAGTCTTCAAATGCAGATTTGAAAGGAAAGACTTTACCACAGACAAATTAAACTGCATTTGAAGAGTGTTATAAGGAATTCTGTTTTTATAAATAACACCGATGAGTTTATCGTGTGTAAACGCAAACTTTTGGCAGCTTAGCAGCTACCGTGGTAACGGGCAGACTGAAATGACGAGTAAATGTCAATTGTGTGGATCAGACCCACGCATAACATGTTGACTGATACTCTAACCGATGGCTATCAATAAACTCAGTTGAACTTCTGGTCAAGTCCAGCTTGGGGCGCGAGCTGCGCCTTGCTCACAATTACCGCCAATTACCGCGCCATTACCGCCCCTGCCCCGCCGCCCCGCCGCCCCGCCCTGTCCCCGGCACTTAATCTAATTCCCGCAGAGCCTACACTCGCTGAGCGCTGCACAGTTCAGAGCAGAAGTTTCGAATCTTTGCACTGAAGTTCTGCAACGTTTCCATATCCTCTGTGATAGCTACAGGCAAGCACTTTGGCTTGACCTGCAATCAATCAGTCAGCCCATATTCGTCCACTTCTCACATCGGCCTCTACTTTGGTAGAGCCACTTCTTTCTGTCCCCGCCATCCTCATTCAGCCGCCGCCATCAACCAGACGATCTATGGCAAAACAAACAAATTAACATTATATCTCATCAGGAAGTAACACAATTCGGGTTGTACTCGTCAAACCGAAATGACGAACAACTACCAACATCAAAATCCCGCAAATAGTGTATCAGCTGAGTCCAATGCACTTTGATTTGAATTTTTTTTTAGATATAATACGCTCCGTTGTAGATGCAATTGTAACTTCTTTATATCTCTAGTCTAGAGTGTAGGAGCACAATACACGATTAGTCGGACTCCGGGCGGGGCGGCGGCGGTGCAACCGGTGGCCGCGGGCTTGCTTTGGGAATGTAGCTCTTATTGCGGAGACATGGGAACTATCCGTCCGTAGGATGTAGTCAGTGGGAAACTAAACCGTACCTGGCAAGGAAAAATTTGATGGAATGTCGATAAATGTCATCAGTATTTACTTTCTTGTTTGCAAGTGATAGACGTTAACAGTAAATTAACAGATTGTTAGTGTTCGAGAAATAGGGATTAAAACTAATGAAATATCGTGATTTCTAGGCCTCGTGAGGATTAGAAATTACGCTGATTCCTACCGGCTTCGTCTGTTCTATACTTCATTTTGCCTGTTAAATCTCAGTCCGCCAAAAAGTCTCAATATTTATAATGAGCAGTCGTTAACGTTTCAAAATCTGGTCAGTTATGGCCGAGTCGTAGGAGCGTATCAGCGACACGGCGCGCTATAAATACGCGCAGCGCTCGCGCCTGCGCCGAGCGATACAAGCGGGCGGTGGACTTACCGCGGTATGCTGCGTATATACTGGATACAGTTTACTAGGACATACTGCATGGCATCAAGTCGGCACTATTCGGGTACCTGCTTTCTACTGCTGCTCACTTTGTGCCTAAAGGGCTACTGTATCGTGAAAGCTTATTTAAATGATAAACATTTCTGGAATTAAAGACAGTTTAATGCATTATCATTATAGTTCTAGGTTTTAGCGCAATATGTAAGGTCTGTTAATGTTTTAAAGACATACGGTCTTATTTGTAAATAACACGATTCCTTAAACCGACGATTAAAATAGTCTGTGGTGGAGATTCTACAAGGAAAAGTCGTAACCACCGATTAAATAAACTGACTGTTAACACTGCTTTACGTGTTTTTATAAATAAAGCCGTAAGTTTGGAGTGTTTTTCTCCAAAATTATGTAGATTTTGAAATGGACACCTAGTTTTACTTGTAACGTTCATTAAGTCATAGTTTCTGTGATAATTTGATAAAAACACTATGATTTTGATTTTAGTGAACTGTGTGAACGGTTAGAAAGAAAGAAGGGAGAAAGAAATAAACTATTTATTTACATTGCCACACAAGCACACACTTAAAAAATAACAGAACGGAACTATTACGGTTAGTAACCAAATCGGTACAGTACCGGTAGAGCAGTGAGTGAGACACTTCCAGGCTGCTGGCTCTACACTCACTGCTCTGTGCCAGGAATAAGTAATCATTTGTAGAAATAGGAACAAGTAGTGACCGTGTTTGCTTACAATACTAGTTCCACTATGAATGGAAATTGAAATAATGGTACTTTATCATTAGTACTTTGGCTTTTGATTGTTATTCTTATGAGTCTTTCGGAGTTCCGAATTAATAATGTCATTCAACTAACAGATTTTATTCGGGAATCAGAAGATGTCACAATTTATCTATGGAAATTTGGTATTTTATAGGATTACTTACTGAATTCAACAATAGATCGCTAACTTATCCAGAGGGAGTAAAATTTTCGGAAATTGACAAATAAGCCAGCCAGCCGTTTTTTGGCTGGCAACCCCAGACCGAACAGCTGACTTCAAAAGCAGCTCAGTAGTTTTATTTAAAATAATTTATAAATCCGGCTCAGTTTTGGCTCTCTTTACTTGACGAAAAGTGGAAGCAAAGTTGAGACAAAACAACTAGCCTCAGCCATCACAAAACTCACACCCCACATCTATAAACGTACTATCAGCTTGTTATCAGTCAATAACAGCTTACATATTCCGACACTGACACCGATTCCCGGTTTTTTCCAGGTGACAGTAGTATGTTGATCCGAAGCAAGATGACGGTACGCGACATGGAGCTGAGGCTAAAGGCGACCCTGCTCGAGCTCAAAAAGAGCAAAGCGACACGCTTCTTCAAGAACGGGAGGAAAGTGAAGAGGAGATCCGTACACAGAACAAAACCAACTCAGCGCTCAAAGAAGAGCTCAATGAATTGGACATCCAATGCCAGGACCTAAGTGCCCAGCGGGATGAACTGCAACATCAAGTCCACTCGTTCAACAAATGCCATGATGTCCACGATGTAGCACTACAACGTATACGCTCACTTGAACGCCAGCTTGCTGAGGTACACCACGAGCTTCAACAAATAAGTGAGCATGAACAACAAAAAGAGAGCGCTAGAACCATGGCTTTGTTTGCACAAATTTCATCTCCGTTATACCGGTTTTGAGTAAAATATTCGAGAAAATAGTTCTAGGTCAGCTACTTACACACTTTAATAATTATCAACTTCTTCATAGTCAGCAATTCGGTTTCACGCAAGGGCGGTCTACGACGGATGCTGGTGTCACATTAGTTAAACATATATTTAGTGCATGGGAGGATCGGAAGGATGCTATAGGTGTTTTATGTGACTTGTCGAAGGCATTTGACTGCGCAGACCATAAAAAACTTCTGGTAAAATTAAAACACTACGGAATAAATGGAAAAAACTTAAAACTTATGAGATCATATTTAGAAGGGAGGGTTCAAAAAGCTGACATAAATAGGACTAAATCATCAAGGTCGGAGGTTAAGATGGGAGTGCCACAGGGATCTATTTTGGGGCCGTTCCTTTTCCTCGTATATGTAAATGATTTGCCGTTCATGGTTCAAAACATGTCAGAGATAGTATTGTTTACAGATGACACGTCATTTATTTTTAAAATTAAGAGACAAGAAAATGCCCTTGCGGTTACAAATAATGCTCTCTCTAAGGTACTATATAGGTTTACTTCTAATAACTTATTATTAAATTCAAAAAAGACAAAATGTATCAAATTCATACTACCAAATGTCAAAATGGTTGACAGCAATGTTATATTGGGGAATGATAAACTAGACTTTGTAGAAGAAACTATATTTCTGGGTATCACAATTGATGCAAAGCTTCAATGGGGTCCTCATATAGAAAAATTGGCAAATAGGCTCAGTTCTGCAGCATACGCAGTTAAAAGAATCCGGGAACTAACTGATGTCACAACTGCTAGGCTTGTTTATTTTAGTTACTTCCATAGTATTATGTCCTATGGTATACTACTGTGGGGTCGGGCAGCAGACATTGAGACCATCTTCGTCCTGCAGAAGAGAGCGATCAGATTCATATATAAGCTAGGCATAGAGATTCGTTAAGAGATTTCTTTAAAGAAACTAACATCCTAACAGTTGCTAGTCAGTATATCTATGAAAATATTATGTACGCTAGGAAAAATATCAGTGACTTTAAAACTGTAGGTAGCCACACAATGCAAATATTAGAATTAGACATAAACTTTCATTCCCAAAATTTAGGCTGGCAAAGATTAATACTACCTTTATGGGGCATTGTATACGTTTCTACAATAAGATCCCTAAGTTTGCCAGAAACGCGGTTCAAAAAATGTGTGAAGCACACTTTGTGCCAAAAAAGCTACTATAACATTAAAGATTATTTAGATGACAATGATGTCTGGAATTAAAGACAGTTCAATGCATGAGTTTTAGAATAATAGGGGTTAAAGTATGAAATTGCCGTTTTATTGCAATAGGTTCTTTGAATTGACATAGAATCTTCATGGTTTGAGGTTTTCGAATGAAACTTTTTTCAAATGGTTTCTATGGTGTTCTTTTTTTAAAAAAATTGAAACATTTGAATATCGACTTTCAATTGTTTTTGTTATTCAATTTAGACAAGAAAGATGGATACTGCGAAAATTCGAGTGATTTTTGAATACGAGTTCCGACGCGGAACTAACGCGGCAGAAACAGCCCGCAATATCAATGCTGCGTTTGGAGAGGGGTCTACTAATGAACGCACCGTGCGATTTTGGTTTAAACGCTTTCGTGATGGAAATTTCGACTTAAAGAACGAGCCACGAGGAAGACCGCCCACACAGGTGAATAACGATGAATTAAGACAGATAGTGGAAGCCGACCCTAGTCAAACTACCCAGGAATTAGCGGCATGGTTTAACGTTACCTTACCCACAATATTGACTCACTTGCGTCAAATCAATAAAATAAAAAAATACGAAAAATGGGTGCCTCATGATTTGACTGATCTGCAGAAAGAAACGCGTGTTGAAACTTGTGTTGCCTTGTTGATATTCAATATTCGATATTCAAATGTTTCACATTTTTAAAAAAAAGAACATCATAGAAACCATTTGAAAAAAGTTTCATTCGAAAACCTCAAACCATGAAGATTCTATGTCAATTCAAAGAACCTATTGCAATAAAACGGCAATTTCATACTTTAACCCCTAATATTTATATAAATACTGTAAATTAAGGACTTGAAAAGACTAAGTTTGGAGTTTTTTTGTCCATTTTTTCTCCAAAATTATCTAGATTTTGAAATGGACACCTAGTTTAACTTGTAACGTTCATTAAGTCGCAGTTTCTGTGCTACTTTGAATAAAAAAAATTGATTTGTTTTAAGTTTTGATTATTTCATAAATCACACAAATCAGAATTCATTGGTGGTAATGGAAGAAATGGTATGTCAGAAAAGTCAGGCATTACACAAGAATGTTTCAGAACGTTCTTATTTATACCTAATCTTTCAACCCAGTACCTATTTAAGTTTCCTTCAAAGTTGGTCTAATAGCATGTGCAATAAAAACGTATTAAAGGGATAATATAAGCATTTCTTCCGAAAATAAATCATGTAGAGATCAGTTAATAAAGGCTAAGTAATTAAGCCCAATGAGAGCGTAACGCGGGCGCTAACAGAATAATGGCGCAGCGTCGCGCGATACCATCTCGCTCCGTCTGTGTCTAACTAATTGCTTCCTGACGTCATCATCGGCTCACAATACGCGGGAAAAGCGCAGCCAACAGAGTGACTGAGACAGAACTACTGACTATACTCTGCATTAGGGGAATTCAGAAAAGTCTCTAAAAATTCAGATCAGCCCAAAAGGAGTGCTCGTATGTATGTATGTAAGTTTGTCCAATTCCATGGTAAAATTTCCCTCATAATTCCTTAACCAACGGAAACATTAAAAAAATAATACCTCAATCGATTCGTCGCGTTTGCCCGAGTCTCATAGGATATATTCAGCCTAAAGCCAACAAAAAAAATCACTAAAAAGAAAAAAAAACCAACAATTCGACTGCTGGGCATTAACTACTATCAGTTTTTTTTTAAACATCAAGTACCAGGTTTTACCTGCACTAGTTAGATTAAGTAGGTATTTAATCACTGAGAAAATGGGGCGTCAATGCCGTGGGTAGTGCTGTAGTGAGTAAAATATATTGCCTGGAATTATATTTCTAGTTTACTCTGGCCTATGTTAAATTTTAATTGATAAGTATGACTTAACGGTATTATAACATCGCTGTGTTCATTGTTGTGAAAATGATTTTATAAGTAAGTTGTATGTTAACTTCGCTATCAATTCTTATACAACAACAATAACAAATTGCTTCGGTTTTTGTATTTGGGTAAAATATTAAACAACCCAAGTTGTGTAGTATAGAGCGTCCTTCTGTACCTCTCGTATGACATCTCTATCTGTGCCGATCCAGATACTTTCCGCCGATAACATTCATAAACCTAACACAATGAGACCACCCTAATATACCCCTCGCGACACCGCTTCAGCAACGTCACAAACACCACCAAAAATCCATTGCGAAATACGCTCTATGTACCACAGAGTAAAGTTCAAATGACGCTGTGAGTGTTGTCTAATAAGATCAAATTAGCTGGCTTCAGAAATCAAAGTAATTCTTTGGCACGCGCCGGCACAATGTGTCCCTCACGGCACACTGCCTTGCCCCCACCCCCCGCACCGCCGCCCCCGCCCCGCACCGCCGCGGGGCTGTCACTGGAATAATAGCTTTATAGTCCATCATCATAAAGTAAAAAAAAATATTTAATTGAAAAATTCATTATTGCACTAAAAAAACAATTCTGTACAAGGCGAGCCTAATAATAGGTACTTAGTGTTCAACCTGAAATAAAACAAGCTTTAGTCGGTATCGTCCTAAAACATGGGAAATTAAACATATTCATTAACAGTGGGTTACTTCCAATATTTTCCAATACCGATAGATCGATAGAGATAGACAATTTATTTTGACAACTCTACTTTATTTTGATGGTGTTATATTTTATTCAGATTTCAATCTAGTACAAAGAAAAAGTAGATAATATAGGGGATATATATTTCTGGGCAACACCTCTGAAATGAAATTGAGAGGAAGCTTATCCCTTACTTACCATACAAACCGTGAGCTTCATTTTAGCCGATGGACCGATGTGAAAAATTGGATAAAGTTGGTTAGAACAACGTGGAAACGATACCGGTCTCAAGCTTCAGACGGATTGAGAGTATTTTTTACTTTGAAATAAATATCCCATTTGATTTTGTTATTAATATGCATTCGTAGAATCTGCACTCAAACTTGGACATTGTCTGTGTTCCTGAACTAAAGCAATGACAGAGATCACTTAAAATTGATCACATAAACCCGAGTTGATAAGTACGAGACCTGTCACGGTTGTGTGTCGATCTTCAAGTTGTGTAAAGTACAAAATAGGCTGTGCTGAAATGATAACATATACATACATAGTTACGTGATGAAATGAAAAACTATTGTAACAAATAATTATGAAATTACTGCCTTTGACTTCGTTTTACTCTCTTATGACTGCTCCGTTAGTTTGTTATCACGACAGGACTTGTTATGTTCTTGTCACAAACAGATCGTCGTAGGTAGTTTGGATTGGGACCAACAAGTGATTGTGTGGATGTTTATGCCCGTATTTATAACTTTTATGATGACCTAACTCGTTGTAATGTAGGTAGCTCTACTAAATTAAAGTATCTTCATAAATAGATCGTAGCCGATGCACAAAGTGAGCCCCTCATATTTAAGCCCACCAAATTAAGCGGCGTTTAATTGTTGCCTTTATTTGCCTTCTGCCCGCCGTCCGATAGAGCACAGCTGCTGCGACTGGCGACCCGCCGGCTCCTTCTATTTTTTCGGAGTTCTAGGGTCCAGAGTAACCACTAGTGACTCTGTGGTACAATAGCGCTGATCGGGTGATTTGCTCGAATCATCATAAGCTCATGAAGGGGTTACAAGGGGTTACTGCGTTATTGGTTTATTGGAAGGGAAATAATTGGCATGCATGTCTCTGTCTGGCTTAAACAAATTGACGACATTATTGAAAATTAGAGAACAGTTAACAGCCTTAACATTTTAGTTGCAAAATCACCCGTTACATAAGTGAGTAGAGTACACGTATGTCAAGGTTGATAATAATATGATGGTGACTGTCAGAACAACACAGAAACAAAATGAACAGATAAGTAACAGAATATGCACAACAACAGAAAGAAAACTAAATACACAACAGAAGCTAGTCGTTCATCGTACATTGTAGTATATAACAAAGTATGGTGTACTAATCGCATAAATGACTGCGGTGATTCGTCATTCAATTTCCCATAATCTGACTCGCAGTTCCATAGAACCGCTTCGGCTCTGGATGGAGGTTTTACCAATAACTGTCAAGTGGGAGGACCGCGTCATGTGGTCATATCTTGTATGTACCGCTGAGTGTAATCATTTGACTAAATATAGGCGGGCGCGGTTGGGAAATACAGATTTAGAATAGCAAACCAATCGAGCTGAAAATAAGGCAATCTTTAAAAGCAAGTTAGAGATGCGATCAAGATTGAAAAAAATATTTCAACGTAAAGAATTTACATTCTGTTTGTTGAGTGTCAATGTACAATGTTAGCTGCTGCCTTCTTCTGGTCGAGTTTGTAGTTTGTAGTGGAGGAAAACGCAAGGAAAAAACACTAGATGCACTAAAAAACGCCATCTTATCTCAAGTCATATTCACCCCCGGTTTTTTGCACACCAACAATATGCCAATCCACTTCTGATAGCTGTTAGTTGCTCATTCGTTTGCTCTTTGACTAACTGCCATCTGACAAAGATCGCCAGTCTACGGGAGACCGGGGGTAACTCTAATACATACGTTGGTACAAGTACAAACCTTAAGTATGTATACTTAACGAAATCTCTTGAGTGCAATCAACATTTTGACATGTCATGAATATTTTTTGCTGCACAACGTGTAAATCGATGTCTGTGACTTCGTCACAAAAGCTTCAATGAAAAATTGCACCTTATTTTAATTAAGATAATAAAAGCCTCTTCCTGCAAACAATTCATAGACACCAACTGGATAGATAAATAAAGTGTGTGAACCAGAAGTACTAGAACTTTATAGTGTTAGAGAGCACTTCATTGTACTTACACGAAGACCGGCCAAGTGCGGGTCGGACTCGCGCACCGTTTTCAGATATTACTTGCCAAATTTCATAGTTCTAGATCAACGGAGAGTACCCTATAAATTTTGACTCTTGAGAGTGTCGAAATATACGTTTTTTGCGGCATAAAATTGGATTTTATCACAGCTTTAAGGGATTGTAGACTCCAGTATATACTTTTAATTTCAACTCGATACCTTCATGCGTTCCCGAGATTCTTGACACACAGACGGACGGTCAGATGGACGGTCGGACGGACAACAAAGTGATCCTAGAAGGATTCTGTTTTTCCTTTTTAGGCACGGAACCCTAAAAACGGCAAAAAAACACGTTTATTGTATGAAGTCCCCCTGAATATTTATTATTTTTAAAATGTAATTATTAGTTAGGTAATTCGCCGTAATAGCACATATTCTGTGAAAATTTCAACTGGATACCTATTACGGTTCCAAAGAGAGAGGTAATTAAAGGTCAAACGGATGGACAACAGACAGCGGAGGCAGAGTAATAGGGTCCCGTTTGGCATCTTTCGGGTACGGAAGCCTAAAAAGGAAATTATAATTATAGCTATTTCTTAACTTAAGATTACAAACAGCGGCCTTATCACTAAAGCTACTCTCTGTACGTACCTTCGATATTCAATGTGAAATAACGCCGATACGGAATAATACAGATAGTTGAAATGGACTGTTTTTCACGGAACATGTATCCAATATTAGCCTTCGTTAAGCTTTTTCGGCGAAAAGACTGTAAGAAACGACAATCAATTTCATAATCAACTCCTTAAATAACACACTCGCTACAGATAAGCCATATTAGAACCAGTGTTGACAAACAAAACACTCTCACGTTCCAACAATAGCTCGAACACAAAACAATTAATGTTCTCCCTTCATCGATCCGATCGATCCTGACCAGCAGCCAACTCCCGCGCAGTCCGGTGCAAATGTCACTGCCACGCGCTACTACCGGCCATTCATCTAGCCAGCTCAATCGCATACCAATACCTTTACCAAACACACCAATCCGTGCCCTAGCTAGTGATACACTGCTGTGTACTAAGACAACCGATGGTTAGCTCACCGATAAAATCAGCAGTGGTTTGGGTGCGTTCGTTGCGTGCAGTTTTATCTAGCACTCTCAATTGAATACCAATACCTTCATTATTGAAACGGGCGTGAAATGTTCTTAGATACATTAGTAACCGGCAACCGAAACAACTTTTGAGCAGACTAGCAAAACCAGTAATGGGTAAGATCCAGCGGCAATGGGTAGCGAAGGGCGGTGCATCGACCGCGGCTATTTAAGGCGTTCAGGTGCGCGCCGAGTAAACAGAAATAAAGGATGGACGCTTCACGGAACAGAGGCCTGTTTATGTAACTCCGCGGACCATTCACTTCAGGAATTTCCGCTTTGCTTAAATCTCTTTTGATGGCAAGGAAAGTGGTGATAGCGGAAATTATGACTTACTTTAGCAGTTTCAATCAATCAGCCCGTATTCGTCTCCTGCTTTACATACTCGCAGGCGTCTCCACTCTCACGGCGCAAGCTCGCCACTTCTCTCTGCGATCGGCCATCCTCATCCAGCAGCTGTTAACGATCTGCGTTAGCTTGGCGGCCCAGCAACCTGGTTCTATTCCGTGTCCTTAACAATTTATGAGTTTTGAACTTGATTTCATCATCATCATCGGCCATTTGACGCCCACTGCAGGGCATAGGCCTCCTTCATGGTTTTCATAACCATGAGGTCGGTTTTGCCATAGTCGCCACGCTCGGCAGGAGGGTTGGCGATCGCAGTATGCGGTTGGAATCTCAAGAAGACGCTGCTGCTCGTCTCCTGGTAACTAAATTTCTTAGTCGCCTTCTACGACATCCACGGTAGAAAATGGAGTGACGCTATTCTTAATCCGGCGCCACACGGAAACTTGATTTATTGTGATGTTACTAATCAAGATACAGGTTGCCTGCACTCGGTATTGGGTGACAATGTGTTATAGAAGAAAGAGAAATATTATACGGTGTAACATAAGCTAATTATTCGTGTATTAGTCCCATTGCAGGGCATAGGTCTTCTCCTAGAGAGAAGTTTTCCAGAGAGAGTTTGGTTTATGCACGTGTCCACTACGTATGTGCGATCTGGACAAATAATTTTTGACTTCAAAAATATTACTTAAGATTAAGCCATAAGCAAATAGCTCACTAAATTTTAAGCTTTGGTCTTATGAGCTTGTTCATGTATTTATTAAAAAAATATCCATTTTTAGATAAAATATCAATAAACAATAAGATACAGTTGATCGTAGCGTTAGATCAGTACAGTTTACACCATTGTTACTTTCTCATTATTGTGCGTAGTTTATTGTACATGTTTTATGTTTTATACAAGAACGCAAACAAACAGAGACACTTGATCCATTTAATTATGTGTGTAAATAGATATACGTATCCTTACGCAAGTCTGCTAACATTATCGTTTCAGGTGAATTACAAAGATGGATCATATTTTTTGTAAACAATACCTTTACAAGTGCGCTATGGGATTATTGATTTTTACGCAATAAATCTCTGACATAAAACAACATTACAGGACTAAATATTGATTGTAACTGTCAATCCAGCAACGATAATAAAATGTTTCAAACAACAGCATTGTCAAAATTCGCAAATTGATTTTCCCAGCTAACCCGATTGGGAAAAACGATTTACGAATTTTTGCAATGCTGTTGTTTGAAACTTTTTATTAATGTTGCGGGATTAACAGTTACAATTAATCTTCAACATAATTTAGATAAATGGTATAGCTGTGATAGTGCCTACAATATTGCTTCATCAATGAGGGAGTTGTAGCAATCGAGTCAGATAGAAGCTAGTTCACATTAAACGTAGCTGAGGATCTGTTTGTTTTATTCAATCACAGCTTTGTTCAAATGAATTTTCGAAAAAATCAGTAAAACAACCATCAAAATCCGGACGACTCCCCTTATCAGCGCGTTGATCGACATCGATCTAGGTCGCGCGGCTGGGGCGCATCGCTGCAAATGGGCTCACCACCGTGAAGGCTTCGAGGGTACAGCCTTTAACTCCGGGGCGGTAGGGGCGGTGGCAAAGCATTAAGGCGTCAGGGGCGACCAGCGGAGGGCGGCCGAGGGGGCGGTGCGGGCGCGCGGGCTCGCGGCCGCGCCATGTATGGGCCGCGGCGCGCGCCGCCAGTATATAAGCTCCGCGCGCCCGGAGCCACCGCACTCGCAGTCTCGCTGCCGCAGAGTCATCTCCTTCAGTCCCACACACATACACCGCCACAATGTGCGACGACGACGTAGCTGCGCTGGTAGTGGACAATGGCTCCGGCATGTGCAAGGCCGGTTTCGCCGGTGACGACGCGCCGCGCGCCGTCTTCCCATCCATCGTGGGTCGCCCACGCCACCAGGGTGTCATGGTGGGCATGGGACAGAAGGACTCCTACGTCGGTGACGAGGCCCAGAGCAAGAGAGGTATCCTCACCCTGAAGTACCCCATCGAGCACGGCATCATCACCAACTGGGATGACATGGAGAAGATCTGGCACCACACGTTCTACAACGAGCTGCGCGTCGCGCCCGAGGAGCACCCCGTCCTGCTGACGGAGGCTCCCCTCAACCCCAAGGCCAACAGGGAAAAGATGACCCAGATCATGTTTGAGACCTTCAACTCCCCGGCCATGTACGTCGCCATCCAGGCCGTGCTCTCCCTGTACGCCTCCGGTCGTACCACCGGTATCGTGCTGGACTCTGGAGACGGCGTGTCCCACACCGTCCCCATCTACGAAGGTTATGCCCTGCCCCACGCCATCCTCCGTCTGGACTTGGCCGGTCGCGACTTGACCGACTACCTCATGAAGATCCTCACCGAGAGGGGCTACTCATTCACCACCACCGCTGAGCGGGAAATCGTGCGTGACATCAAGGAGAAGCTGTGCTATGTCGCCCTGGACTTCGAGCAGGAGATGGCCACCGCCGCCGCCTCCACCTCCCTGGAGAAGTCGTACGAGCTTCCCGACGGTCAGGTCATCACCATCGGCAACGAGCGTTTCCGCTGCCCCGAGGCTCTGTTCCAGCCTTCCTTCCTGGGTATGGAATCGTGCGGCATCCACGAGACCGTGTACAACTCCATTATGAAGTGCGACGTGGACATCCGCAAGGACCTGTACGCCAACACCGTCATGTCCGGCGGTACCACCATGTACCCCGGTATCGCCGACAGGATGCAGAAAGAGATCACCGCGCTGGCTCCCTCCACCATCAAGATCAAGATCATCGCTCCCCCGGAGAGGAAGTACTCCGTATGGATCGGTGGATCCATCCTGGCCTCCCTGTCCACCTTCCAGCAGATGTGGATCTCAAAGGAGGAGTACGACGAGTCCGGCCCTGGCATCGTCCACCGCAAGTGCTTCTAAGTGTAAAGTGCAGTGCGCGAGAGAGAGAGGGTGACAGAACTGAACATCTAACATATGACGCCATCTTATTGTATAATGTAATTTATTGTAAAATTTATATAAATTTAATTTCCTTTTTTTATTTTTTATTATACACGAGATCGTTATGGATCTCAAAGCCAAAATGTAATTAATAAATAAACGGTTAATTTATTTATTTTAATTACAATCATTTCTTTTTATATTACCTCTGCCTTTTGTCATTGATATACTTCCTTCCACCTGTTGCATCATACGACACGAGTTGACCCAGTGTGCAAGTGGGTCACGCGCAGTGCCAAAATTCCTGTCAAACCTAAGTCGGATTCCGGTAACAGCGGCGAACATAAAAATAATCAAAACATGACGCCCCTCATGGGGGCGCCCCCGCCCGCCGCTACCGCGATATAATTAGAAACCCAGCGCATACGCACTCGGCACTACCTTAAATAGTAAAGACGCGTTCTCCAATTTTACCGAAATATCCGCCGTCCTGTCCGGTGTAAACTGAACCGTGCGCGTCGACGAGACGATTGAGTTTCCGCTGCGGTGCGCTTCCCTAAATAACGCGCATAGAGGGAGGCGGTAAAAAAAGCTCGCGGCTCGCGGGCGCACGCTATTAATATTTCCTGAAGTCGACTCCCGCGCTCCCTACAAGCCGAGAGCACGTCGAAGCCGAAGTACGTCGGCATGGGAAGCCACGGATCACTCCGTTTCTTAGGCCTGGGCTAGTAAGGGCGAATTCGTCGCGAATACGAATCGAGATTTTTTACTCACCTATTTCAAATTCGCGCGATGTTTGTGCCTAGTACGAATTCGTCCCTTCTGAACAGGGTTTTAGTTTCCTTGCACGAGAGCGGGCATGCGGCGCTGGGCCAAGTGGAGGCGAGTCATTCACTCGCCGCACGTGGCTCAGCTATTGGGATCGGCGTGTGTTTTCGTTCTTGTGATCCAAATTGTACACTAGTTTTTCTGTCATCGTGGGTGAATTCTTGTGTCTGTTTTTACTCTACGACTCGTTCCTCTGTTGTCTTACTAATTTTGGAGTGACTCACTTCATCAATCTTTCCATGGTGGTTAGCTACATCTGAGATGTCCACCCTTGGAGTCATAGATGAACGTGTTTCCACGCTTCTGACTATTTATTTTATTTTTTATTGATTTATTGATACTTTTATTGTACTTATCAATCACAGTTATCTTTCAAAATTTAATTAGCTTTCAAAAGCTACTAAGTCTCGAAAGTAAATGTTGTGCACTTACATACAGAAAGATACATCAATAAGTTTTGTTGTTTATGAATTTAGGCCCTAATTATGATGACATTAACGCTAATTATCAGCTGAACGATATTTATTTAAACGTAAAGAATTTCTACATTGCAAACTACAATGAATAGTATTTTCTACGGTTAAGATGAGCACTAGACATAATAAAAACTGAATTTGAATTGGAACTTGCAAAAGTACCGTGCAAATTCAGTTTTTATTAAGTACAATGAATCCAAGCAACCCAACATTGAAGCAAATCTTGTATTAACTATTGTTCGGTGACATATGTCCCGTAAATACGAGCGACCGCTAACAGCTGGGCTTACAACAACTGATGAAATCACTGGCTACCGACTTCACAGTACTGATAGTTAGAAGTCTGAGGCAACCAAAGATTATTTAAAACAAGTGGTACATACTGCTAGTGACGCGGACATGAGTGGTTGACTAATTAAGACAATTTTCAGTGTGAAACCGAAGATCACCACAATATGGTGATATCGCGTTAGAGAAAGAAGCACTCACGCAGAGCAAGTGCTATTTTCGATCGACCCCGCGCGTCGCCACATTAACATTAAACGCATTGTATGATAAATTACGCTTCTTAATACCATCAATGTTACATCTATTGCAGATGGTATAAATACTTCTGCCGGGTGACTTCGAATTCGTTCACCGTTTTTTAAGGGGACACATGGCGTTAGTGATGAAAAAAATGGCTAGTCAAAAAAAATATTTTGAGTGCCTGTGATACATTAAGATTGAGTGTGGTCCAGCAACATCCTCTCAAAAAAAAACACAACATTTTTCAGGTCTCATAAATCGCTTAAATCGCAAAAATTTATACCAGCGTACTTTCAAATGCTCACACAAACCCTCTTTAGTAATTGGTGGTATTTTATCCAGTTACTATTACTTGGTACTTTACTTATTATAAAAGCTGTTCTAGAGGGTGAATCAAATCATTAAATCGCGTTGCCCAAACATTCGACGAGTTCCAGCCCCAAGCAGGCCTGGTTTGTCGTAGACCATAGTGTGCCAGATATAGAAGAGCGATAAATGCAATCTAAAGACGAGAGTCTTCAACCAATTATGACCTAAAGAGTTGAACTTTCAGCCTTTTACGCAAATACACGTGCGTGACTCCGCTGTGGAGTGCTATTATGGGGAGACAGTACAGAGGCCCATGATCTATTCTAATTATTCAACAAAAAAAAATGCATTAATCAAATTGAAAGTTGTAGTCTCTAGATATTAGAAGCAGGTATATTTGTGCAGAAAAACATACACAAACTTCAATTCAACAAGACAGCTCGTCGCAATCATCTGCAAGTCTTCAAGTTCTTCCAGAGCCAAAATTTTAAATATTAAAAAAACTCCACATTACAGTTCGATACAAATAAATAACAAGCTCCCTAAGGAGCCGTGTCGTAGGTAAGGACCAAATTGATTTTTACCACGAGATTTTTATATATTAGATAAACGTGGAAACTGATAGTAGAACTAGTCCACCGACTCAAAGTCGCTCAGCGTGCTATAACTATGCTCGGAATTTCTCTACGAGGTAGAATCAGAAATGATGAGATCCATAGACGAACGAAAGTTGTCGACATAGCCCAGTGGATTAGTAAGTTGAAGTGGCAGGAAGCAGAGCAAATAGCACGCAGAACTGATAGCCGATGGGGCCGAAAAGGTCTCGAACGGAGACCACATATCGGCAAGCGCAGCGTAAGACGACCAATCAGAAGATGGACAGATGACCTCATCAAAGTGGTAGGAAGACGCAAACCGCTTCCAACCGGTCTTTTTGGAAATTCATGGAGGAGGCCTATGTCCAGCAGTGGACTTCTTGTGGCTGAATAATGATGATGATGATAAAGTCTTTGATGATATTAGTAAGTTGAAGTGGCAGTGGGCTGGTTTCATATGCCGCAGAACCGATAGTCGATGGGGTGCAAAGGTTCTTGAGTGGAGACCACGAGCTGGAAAACGCAGCTGCGGACGCCCATCAGCTTGCTGGACCGACGATCTGAGGTGGATTGCTGGCAGCGGGTGAATGAGGATGGCCGAGGATAGAAGATAGACAAGAGAAAAGTGATGTGCCGCGGGGTAAGCCTTTGTCCAGTAGCGATGACGAATAGGGCTGATTGATTGATCGGTAGGTCGGTCGCTCGGTCGACTGATTGAATGATTCGCGCTTTCGTAAAAAAGATGGCGCCGGTCGTGAGTTTTGAAAAAAAAATTTACCTTTTTGCCTTTATCATAATTACCTCCAGATTTTCTTTATCACCAGAAAATTACTTTAGGTAATTAAGGACAAGATAATCTGATAAACAGTGCTAGAATGACTTGCTAACTCCCGGTTTCTGAGAAACTTTTTTGTATGCACTTTGACTAACTGACAGCAGATAACAGTAGATTAACAGAAGCACAAAGTAAATACTAAATGAGGGTTTATAACAAGACTCACAAGTTAAAGCGATCTAGTAAAAGTAGCTGACGTGCTACAAGGTGATGTGTAATATACATGGCTATTACCGAAATGCGCAATTCCTGAAAAATGCCGTTTAGAGTTTGTCATTTATAACAACTTTTGTTCTACGACTTTTGGAAATTTTCTGTTAAGGATTTAATTTTTTGACAATATGTGTAGACTGTGTATGCCGTCGATAGATGGCAGTCGTTACGCCAAGTCAGAGGCCTTAGGGCGGCTTGACAACTTCTGACAGTAGACGAGCCACTAGTTTGCAAGCCTCCACCAATCCGGACTTGGCCCCCGTGGTGGAGTATGGCCTATACCTTCCTCAGGGAAGAGACCCGTGCCCCTCGGTGGGGAAATAATGGGTTGATGATGATGTGTAGACTGCCTGTCCTAATCTACGGTGCTCAAACCTGGTCTTTGACCGATCATCAGAAGTCCAGGCTCAAGGTTTGCCAAAGGCCCATGGAGCGCAGCATACTGGGTGTGAAGAGGATTGATAGAATCCGGAACACAATGCTGCGTTTCAAAACAAAAAACGCTGATGTCGAAGCTGCGACCGCAAAGCTCAGGTGGAATTGGGTGGTCGCTTAAGCCGTATGGGCCCAGACAGAAGGGCAAAAATTGCCACAGACTGGGTTCCACGTGACGGACATCGCAAACCTGGCAGACCAAGGCGAAGATGAAGGGACGACCTCACATCTTTCCTACCAGATCGGCAGAAAACAGGGAGGAGTGGAGAATCCAAGAGCGGGCCTTTGCCCAGCAGTGGGTAACTGAAATGGCTACATAAAAAAATACATATGTACGAATTTTCTCGGTTTACCTGCGTTCTAGTGGCTTCGATTGGTAGATAATCCTTACAAGCACATGTTTTATATATATTATATATTGAACATTTTTCTATGTAGGACTGATCGCTGCCACATGGGTAGAGCGCGAATTGAATAAAATGGAAATCCTGATACTACGACAAATACAAAACTGATAACAAAAGTTGTTGTGAAACACTGTAACTTATAATTGAGGCGTTTCAGAAGTTGCGCATTTTATAAGTAACCATGTATTGCACCTTATGAACCGACTAAGAAGTGGACATGGTGCAATATAATATATAAAGATTTGCAATTTGTGGTACCGATTGTCTTGAAATGAAATAAAAGTAACCAAGCTACTTGGTTGAAAATATTAGAAAGTGTAGGTACTTTGCATCTTCTGAACCTACTAACTGTACCTATGACGTCATTTACGTAAGATACGATTAAAAGTTGCTTAGTTACATTATTATTCAGGATATTTCTTTTAAATCCGTTAAGCCGTGAAATGGCTGTGGGGCGTGGTAACCATGCAAACACGTAAACTTACAGCTATAAATCAGTAGTGGAATTTTAACACTTATTTAGTCTTCAACTCTTTCCTTTGTTTGATATCCGTATTTTGCAGCTACGCCAATCTGTTCGCGATGAGTAAAATGTGTTGACGGAATGAACAGTAATGGCATATGCCATTTTACACAAAAATAATTCACAGGTTCACATTAAATTCATCTTTCTTCCACTTCCTGCGGTTGACTGGTAAAAATGCTTATGGCGTTAAGTCCGCCGTATTGTACATTAGTTTAAGTGCGATAAAGGTATTTATAGTTCTGCAATTAATGAAATTCTTGCGAAGACAATGCGTATTGTGATCAGAAGTTATTTAATCGTCTATTAAATGCCCTTGATATTAAATTTTGCAATTTGTACCTCCGGCCTTTGACTCCGAACATACTTCTCGGCGCTATTCATATCCATTGAAACGCTCATTTTGCGTTTAATCCTAAGGTTTGTTTACACGCTCAACGTAAAGTTCCAAAAAGTAAAATAAAGTAACAAAAATTGCACATAATATAATAACGAAGTATAATAAGAGTTTTAAATTTTTACTGAGTCTGTTTTCAGCTCATCGCAGCAAAATGTATTAATGTTAAATACAAAACTTTGTATTTTGAAATTATTGCTTTGGACCGAGCTAATATTCCAACGATAGAAAGAGGTTTGAGTAAAGATGGCTAATATTATACATTTGATGTAACGCATGGGGCTGGGATAAAGGGGTCAAACCGGTGTCAAAATAATATCTTGCACCCTGAACGCCTTGACCAATTTTGCGACTTGACCAATTTTATGAGTAGTGACACCCTACTGTCAACATCTGAAATGTCTTACATTATACGACGACACACCACGAATAAAATGAAAGTGCGAATAAACAATTTTTTTTTATTTCTACTACATACACCATAAAAAAACATTTAAATTTTTTTCAAAAGAAATACCACACAACACATATTTTCATGCATAAAGCCCTCAGTAAAAGCTGTATAATCTGTAACCTGTATTTAAGTCTGACACTTCATGAAAACTGAAAAATGTGAACGCCCCCTAAGCTCCAGTTAATTTACAATTAAACTTCATGAAACTAGTTCGCTACTTCAAACGTCAATCCCGAAATTGGGCGTGATGTGCCGTAATTCACCCCGCTCAAACGAATTGCGCGCTTAGCTGTACAGTAATTAGAGTCGTATTGGTCTAGCGGGGGAGGGCGTATAATTGGAATATCTTTACACGATGTTTAATATGAAACTCGCTAATGCTATATGTTTCTATTTGTGTTAGTGCGGGGGCCGCCTGCCAAAATTTGGTTTGTTAAATTTGTATTATTTCACTCCATAGATGTATTAAATTAATCAGCCCACATTCTTCTGCCACCATCCACCATCCATCGATATACTTTTTATCCTCGGCCATCCTCCTCTAGCCGCCACGCCACTGCCAATTTTATTTGACACGAAATTTGACAGAAATAAGTAACGTGCCTTGGGACCTGTGTCCGACAGTAGAGGAATATGAGTTCGTTTGGTTGTCTTAATTTTGTTCCCTTTCATCGGATCTTACCTTGACGAGCATTAATTACGGTTCTTGGTACACAAACTGGTATCTCATGAACCGTAATTACTTATCGAAATAATCAAATAAAAAAATACTTAATCGAAATATTTACAGAATTCACTCCAAATAATAAAATTAAAAAGGCCTCCTATGTAGAAGTAGGCCTCATATCTTTATTTAAGAGTTAGACTCCTACCAGTGAAGCATCCTCCACATAACCTAATTTCAGTGATCTAACATTTTCATGCTGCTAAATTTGGGAATGTAGAGCAGTGGCTTTCGGTTGCCTTCTGTTTTACAGTATACTGACTATAAGGAAGAGCGGGTGATCGTGCTCTTCCACTATAAAGGGAAATTTCCCGCCAGGCAGATCGTATGCCTGGGGACGGCCGGTCCAACTGGTGTTCGTCGGACGTTATATTTATGGTATGTCATGTGAAAAATTTTGCTTGCGCGATGTAGGAATGTTGGAGTTTATAGTGCGCGCGCAGGGTTGACATGTGCTCGCCACACTGACCATTCACAAACGGGATTTTTAAAATTTTCATTTTTGCTATGTCGTAAAATCAGTAAAACATACAAGTGTTACACTTGGTGTGACTATAGTTCCATAATATATCCCATAATAATAAAAACTAATAATAAAAACTGGGCAAAAATGCGTTGGACTACCAAAAATATAATAGGGGTTAAAGTATGAAATTGCCGTTTTATTGCAATAGGTTCTTTGAATTGACATAGAATCTTCATGGTTTGAGGTTTTCGAATGAAACTTTTTTCAAATGGTTTCTATGATGTTCTTTTTTTAAAAAATGTGAAACATTTGAATATCGACTTTCAATTGTTTTTGTTATTCAATTTAGACAAGAAAGATGGATACTGCGAAAATTCGAGTGATTTTTGAATACGAGTTCCGACGCGGAACTAACGCGGCAGAAACAGCCCGCAATAATGCTGCGTTTGGAGAGGGGTCTACTAATGAACGCGCCGTGCGATTTTAGTTTAAACGCTTTCGTGATGGAAATTTCGACTTAAAGAACGAGCCACGAGGAAGACCGCCTACACAGGTGAATAACGATGAATTAAGAGAGATAGTGGAAGCCGACCTTAGTCAAACTACCCAGGAATTAGCGGCATGGTTTAACGTTACCTTACCCACAATATTGACTCACTTGCGTCAAATCAATAAAATAAAAAAATACGATAAATGGGTGCCTCATAATCACTCGAATTTTCGCAGTATCCATCTTTCTTGTCTAAATTGAATAACAAAAACAATTGAAAGTCGATATTCAAATGTTTCACATTTTTTAAAAAAAGAACATCATAGAAACCATTTCAAAAAAGTTTCATTCGAAAACCTCAAGCCATGAAGATTCTATGTCAATTCAAAGAACCTATTGCATTAAAACGACAATTTCATACTTTAACCCCTAATATTATGTGATACAGAATTCGCGGTGCACAGGTCTGATACACACTTAGTCGCCTGATTAAAAGAAATAATCATTCCATTTTAAAAAGCTATAAACATTCAAAATCGAATGAAGTTTTTGTATGAATGTATTTTGTACACGCAAAAACATTTTTTTGAAATTGTTAATAAGACTAAACTAAACTAATTGTATCGTTAAATAAGTGAATCTTTCTTTCTTTTTTTCTTACTTAAATTTAGAAGAATTCTGAGTCACATCCCGCGTCAATAAGTTCCTAAAGACACCCGTGCGAAGTCAAACTTATGTGGTGAAGTTCTTTGTCGGGTATTATACCTACGAGTACTTTGTATTTTATAAGATGTAATTTGGCATCTGCACTTGCTTTCTTGCGCGGCCTCCCGGACTACGGGCACAGTGTTTGCTCGCGCTATATTGGCTAACTTCCACCGATCCGTACTACGAACTCCCGCCAGCGCATAGTGCTAATGCTAAGAGACGTTTTTGTTATTTCATTACTCGCTATTTATGAGTTTCCAGGCACAAAACATACTTTAAAAACCTATTAATTTAATTGTCCTCAGCACGGGTTAGTGCAACAAAATAGTAGTTTATGCAACTGTCATATAATGAAGGGTATTAAAACACGAGTGTGAGTTTATGAAACGAGCGCAGCGAGTTTCATAATAGTAACGAGTGTTTTAATACCCGTGTTATATGCAGTTGCATACACTACTTTATCTTCACTAATGCAATTAAAAATTAAATTCACGCGTACGTGTATAATCACAGTGATTTTGCCGCCATTAAAATTTAACCAATAAGAGCGCAGCTGCGCGCTTCAATAAAACGCGACCAACCTGATTGGCCCTTCAATCAAGTTGGTCGCGTTTTATAGATGTTATAATGAGATTTTACGATATCGATGTGAATATTATACCATCATGTGAAATTGCTTAAATTGAGTGTTTTGTTGTCTGCGCTATAACAGTAGTAATTATAAGTCAAGTATTGAAAACATAAGTAGAATGTTACAACATTAGTGTAGATAAAGAATATAACAAAACATATTGTTAAGCAAGTAACAGCCCCGCGTATACTGAGTGAGTCATAATCCTCGCCAAGGGGGATTCTCAGCACGAATTACTTTTACTATCGTAACAACTCCAAAATTTGAGCTGAATAATTACCAACTTCTGCCGTTTAATAAGCTCCATGTACTGGACCAAGACTCAACTATATTAATAATTATTAACCTGCGGGTGGTGGAGGGGGAGGAAATTAAATCACTTAGCTTAGGCTGATGTACCGATCACAGTTCATGTTAGGGCAATTTAAATTTAACACTTTATTAAGGGGCTACCCGGAGCTTACTTGCGCTGCAAATGGAAAAATATATCTTTTTTCACAATAGAGTTTTTGCAAAACTTAAGTATCATAAGCCTCAATAATGGTGATAGATATTTTAGAACCTAGAAACCTTTGTGCCAAAAACGGCCGTTATTAGCGGAAATCCATTTAAGTTACAACTAGTAGAGTTAACCTGTTGAAGACATATTAGTCCCTTTTCTGTAAAATAGATGGCGTTGCATTATGAAGCTAAATCGCGTAATATAAATACTTTATTTGGTTATATATAAGAGCTTTATGCTAATAAACATTGCCACACAGTTCGTTTGCGATAGCGTTGAGAGCGACACGTCTCGCTCTCCGCTACTGGACCGCCCGCCCGCTTACACAGTGCGCCCGTGTACAGCCGGCGAGCTCTTATCGAATTGTTACTCACCTTTCTTATCTCTTTGTTCCAGTGTCCCGAACACCTGCCTGCCGCATTCCAACGAGTGAGTAAGTGTCTAGCCCCCGCTAGACTTTCTTTACTTGCTTTGTTGTTCTGTCCCCTTATCTCCATACTGGTATTTAACCGCGCTCCCCCCGCCCCCCTGCCGCCGGCAGGGGTGCCGCCAGCCATTATGGCTCAGCCTCTTTGCTCTCCTGAGCAACTTTTCCAATTCATTAAGGAGCACGGGCTCCTCGATGCCCTCCTGGCCTACTGTAGGCCCCCGACCGCCGCCGCCGCGATCCCGGGCTCTCCTGAGTCCCCCGCCTCCCCCGGCCCCTCCGGCCCCCCGTCCCCCATGGTGACCGACACCATTTCTGGCCCCTCGCGCCCACGGAAACGCTCCGTTTCTCGCGGCTCAGAGTCTCCTGACTCCGCCGCCCTTGTATACTCGTGCGCAAGCACCACCGCGGCCGAACTTTCTTCCGATGACGGCTTTAAAACCTTCGTCCCGAGGAAGAAGCTTTTGCGAAAGCAAGCTTCTTCCCCCAAGAAAGGCAACTCACCTACCCCCCGCTCGTCCCCCGTGACCGCAGCCTAGGGTTGCCAACCGTACTTTAATATAGAGTATCGTCCGTTATTTTATGCCTCCGTACTTTATACTTTTGAATAGCATTAAAGTACGCGAAAATACTTTATTTCAACATTGCGTTCAAACAATGCGTAAAATGAAACGTAACTGAGAGGGCGAGAGGAGTTAGCAGTTGTAAAATCATCTCCAGACTTATTTAATCGAATTAATGGTAATTTTTCATTGTTCATTGGCAAATGTTTGAGTTATTTAGAAAAGTGGTTTGATTTTAGCAATGATAACTGGCTATTTGCATTGAAGAACATATCTTTAAAGACTAATATTGATTTCAATCATGTAGAACAAATAATAGAAGGCAAACTAAAGTTGCAAAGACTGAATATAAACATGGACATCTTATATTCGGAAATAGTTATTTTAAAAGAACTTCATGGAAAATTGATAGATGATGCAGATCTTTCACAAAAAAATACTGGTGAAAAATGGCAAATTATTTTCAAAAAATGTCCAGAAGATTTTTTAAATTTAAGAAAAATTGTAAGTTATATTCTCTCTGTACCGGCCACTTCGGCATTCACGGAGAGAGTGTTTTCAGTGATGAATGCAAAGTGGCGTGAAGAGAGGAATAGGGCTTCATTAAAATTAATAAAAAATGAGTTGCTAATATATCTGAATCTAGATTTAGACTGCAGTTCTTCATATAGTGGATTCAAAAGCAACTCATCACTGCTGAATTGTGCAAAAAGCACAAAAAAATATGTGTTCAAAAATTAAAATATGTGTTAAATAATACTTTATTTTATGACACTGTACTTTTTATTTACTACCTCTAAAATAAAAAATACGTTATTTCTTGTAATAAAAGTTGGCAACCCTACCGCAGCCCCCTGTCCCCCCGCAGCCCCCGCAACCGCCGCGGCGACCGCCCCCTCCTGCCTCCGGCAAAACCAATTAAGCGGTTCTCACCGCAGCCTCCGCGTTCTCCCCCTCCCGTCTTCCTAAGGGATAAATCTGCCTGGACATCTGTGTCCAAATTGTGCCTGGACCACAAGGTCCAGTACACAAAGGCCCAAAATTGGGGCGATGCCATTAAAATTGAGGTCCCCTCTATAGAACACTTCAGGAGCCTTACTAGGCTCCTTACTCAAAATAAGGTCCCGTACCACACATACGCGCTCCCCGAGGAGCGCAAGGTACGGGCAGTTCTCAGAGGAGTTCCCTCCGAACTCCCCTTCAACTCCATTAAGGATGACCTTATAGCACAAGGTCACCCCGTAGAGGCTGTGCATCCTATGCACAGCTCCCGCGGTAAAATATTTCCGCTCTCCCTGGTGATTCTCACCAACACCCCCTCCGCGAGGTCAATCTTCTCAGGAGAGCTCACCGTCTGTGGGCTCTCCTGCATCAAAGTAGAAAAGCCCCACAGGCGCGGCCACCCTGGCCAATGCCACCGTTGCCAACTCTATGACCACGCGTCCACTAACTGCTCCGCCCCCCCTAGGTGCGTGAAGTGCCTAGAGCCTCACGCCACCGGGGACTGCTTGCGCACTCGCGAGTCGGAGAGTCCTCCGTCTTGCGTGCTGTGCAAGCAGCCCGGCCATCCGGCCAACTACCGAGGGTGCCCGCGTGCCCCCCGCGGCCCTAAGGCCCCTAAGGCCACAAAGGCGTCTCAGCCCCCTCCTCAGAGGAGACCAGTCCCACCGCCGGCTAACACCCCGTCCAACTTCCTCTCCCTCGGCCGCCGCGGCCGCCCTACCACCACCAATCCCAACCCCCCCCCAGGCCCCCGCGTGGGCCCCCCGCCCCTCCCTCGCCGCTACAGCTGGGCCTGTAGCGCCGACCCAGTCCCCCCCCCCCGCTCCGCGCCCCGCCCCCTCGGGCGCCCCTCACTCCCAGATCGCGGATGACCTCTTGACGGTCAGCGCCGCCATTGCCAATATTAATTTGGCCGAAATATCGGTCCTGGCGCGCAAACTGCGCGCCGCAACCTCCCCCACCGCGCGTTTGATGGCTGTGGCCGAACACAGCCATCTGCTCTCCCTCATATAAGCGAGTTAATGTCGCGCCCCCCGGTCCCTCAGACCACTCAGTCTCCCGTCAGCGCGGGACGCATCAAACCTAGGAGTGTCTCGCTCATTTCGTACAATGCTCGCGGCCTCCGCAGCAACGTACCCGAACTTAGAGAGTTCGTCAAAGAACTCGAAGTCGATCTGTTGCTAGTGCAGGAAACTTGGCTCAAACCCCACACCAAGGGCCTGAGTATTCCCAAGTTTTCTCTCGTTAGGAACGACAGAGCCGACGGCCGTAGAGGCGGCGGCACTGCCATTTATTTTAGGAAGTCCCTCCATTGCTCCCCCGTCCCCACTCCAGCCCTCACTAACATGGAGGCTACTATCTGGAGATTAGCTCTGACGGGTCAGCCTCTATTTACATACCCAGCGGAACACTACCCCTAAGGAGTGATTTCGAAGCCATCCTCGCTCTAGGCGCCCACACCGTTATGTTCGGGGATTTTAACTCCAAACATACGGATTGGACCTGCCTACAGACGAACCGCGGCGGTACTGCCCTCCTCGGCTTAACCGAGGCGTTAGAGTTGGACGTCTTATGTCCCTACTCCCCCACTCATTACCCCGATAACATAGACCACGCCCCCGACGTACTAGACTTCGCTCTAGTTAGGGGTGTCCATCTCAACCTCAGGGCGATCGAGACTCTCGACGACCTAGGTTCCGACCACCGACCGGTGTCCCTCCAGCTAGGTTCCCCATCGTCACCCTCCACACTCTCCACCAAAACTATTACTAATTGGGACAGTGTCAAAAGCTCCTTAGTCACCACCTTTGAAGCCCCCGACTCGCCTTATGCGCTCTCCCCTGACCACTTCGACTGTACAGACAAGATAGATAGCGCCGTAGAATCCCTCACCCTTTTGGTCCAATCAGCAATTCGTGAGGGCGAGCGTGTAGTACCGGTCCACGACCGGAAACTGCCTCTCGCTATCAAGAACCTGATTAGGGCCAAAAGAGCCGCCCTCCGGAGGGCCTCCCTCTACCCAACTCCTGCCTACAGGAAACGCGCCAATGATCTCCAGCGGCAAGTCAGGTCCCGTCTCTCTGATTTTAACAACGCCCAATGGGGCGATCTCATGGAGACCATCTCCCCCTCCCACCAGGCTTACTATAGAGTAGCCAGGGCCCTCCGGGCAGACGCGATCACTCACACACCACCTATGGCCCGCCCCGATGGCTCTACAGCCTTCGAGGACGTTGAGAAGGCCGAGTGTTTCGCCGACAGCATTGAGTCCCAATGCTCGCCCAGCACTCAGCAGTGCGACCCAGCTCACGTCGGTATGGTCGAGTAGGAGGTCCGTAAAAAGACCTCCATCCCTCTTCCAACCGACGAAAATCTCATTGCGGTTTCCACGGACGAAATTCAGTCTTTCATCAAAAGACTGAAACGTAAAAAGGCCCCAGGAGCGGATGGTATTGCCAACCTAGCGCTCAAGATGTTCCCCACCCAGGTGCTAACCCTGTTAGCACTCATTTTCAATGCCTGTTTTGACCACTGCCACTTCCCACCCGCGTGGAAGGAGGCGACGGTCATAGGCATCCCCAAGCCGGGAAAGCCCCTCAACCTCCCCTCTAGCCATCGCCCCATCAGCCTCCTCAAGGCCATGGGCAAACTCTTCGAGAGAGTCATCCTCACTCGTATGAGGAATCACCTCTTCCCCTCAGAGGGCCCCCCCCTCATCATCCCTCACCAATTTGGCTTTCGGGCAATTCACTCTTGCCCTCAACAAGTCCACCGCATAGTAGAGTACATTCTGGGCGGGTTTTTCCCCAGGCGCGAAAAGACGGTAGCCGTCTTATTCGATGTCGCCAAGGCCTTCGATAAGGTCTGGCACGCAGGGCTCATTTTCAAGTTGTACGAGCTGGGTCTCCCCGACCGACTTGTCCGCATCTTAGCTTCCTTTCTGAAGGACCGCTCCTTCCGCTTTAGACACGAGGGCATTCTCTCTTCCCTCCGCCCTCTCAGAGCCGGGGTCCCGCAAGGCTCCGTGCTCTCCCCCCTCCTGTACATTTCGTACACTAATGACATCCCCATCCCCCGCAATGGGGTCCAACTGTCACTTTTCGCTGACGACACCGCACTCTACTGCAAGAGTCGGAAAATGTCAGTCATTCTTAATAGGCTCCAATCCGCGGTCGATGAGCTAGGTGCCTGGTTCAGGCTCTGGCGAATCGAGGTCAACCCGGAAAAGAGCACCGCGATCCGCTTCGACCATAAGGTCCGCCGCGGTCTCTCCGACCGACCTATCCGTATGCTAGGTACCCCAGTCCCCTGGCGATCCACCGCCAAATACCTAGGTGTCACCCTGGACAGCAGACTGACATTTAGGCCTCACATCCGGAAGGTGACCCGGACCGCCCGTTTCTACCTAGGCCGCCTATCCTCCATGATAGGCCGACACAGTAGGATGTCCCCTAGGAACAAGCGAACACTCTATAAGGTTTGCATTCGTCCCGTGCTGACTTACGCGGCACCCGTCTTCGCCCACGCGTCTCCCAAAGCCCTGTACGAACTTCAGAAAGTTCAAAATCTTTTCATCCGTAGAGCTCTGAACGCCCACTGGTGTGTCAGAAATGCCGACCTCCATCGGGATATGGAGATTCCAACCATCCAACAATTTATTAAATCTCTCTCAGAGACTTTCTTTAGCACGGCTGAAGTGCACCCCAACCCCCTTATCCGCCAAGCAGCGGACTACACTCCCCCCACGACGAACCCCCGTTACCTGGTGCACAGGCCCAGGAACGCCCTCGTCGACCCCCCCGATAAACTTTCATCTGATCTGGACCGCCTACTAGAGGCCCAGTCCCAGTCAGACGTAGCCCCCGCTCCCGCCCCCGCCGGTGCCCCCGCCGGCGTCCCCACCTCTCCCTCCTAGCCGCGGTCACGATGTGACGAGCCGTCCCAAGCGGACGCTCCCTTAAGGAGCTCCGCTGCGCGCCCTCCTCGGCTTCGAGGTGGGTCGCTCATGACGTAGGTTTAGGGGTCCTTAGGACCAAACCAGCCCCCAGGTGGTGTTTAGTGGGTAGGCGCACTTCCTGTGAGTCCCACATTGGCAGCACGGCCGGGTCCGTGCTGTTATGCATGAGCATTCACCACCTCCCTCCCCCGTGTCCTCCGGAGGGTGCCCTTTTTAGGGCTAAAAAAAAAAAAAAAAAATAAACATTGCCTTCAGTTTTGGATTCACTGGTGTTATTTCGAGTAGCTAGATGTTACAAGTAATAGGTAGGTCGGCGCCTGAACATAACCCTAGTTAGTTAGCGCTCGCTAGCTTCGGGTCGTCCTTAAATAGACAAACGTGCGTATCTTACCTGTTCTTCTATTTCTTCAAAACTATTTATTTAGGCCAATGTCCTTTTCGAGTTTTCGAGGGAATAGCATAATCAGCCTATATGCGTCCCACTGTAGGGCACAGGCCTTCTCTCAAGGAGAGAGTATGGGCTTAATCACCACGCGTGCCCACCGCGGATTGGCGATTTCAAGCGCTAAGGTATGTGAATAGCTCAAACACTCAGGTTTCCTCACGATGTTTTCCTTCACAGTTAGCGTGTGGTGTTGCTACTATAACTTCACAATGTACATAACTTAGAAAACCAAGTCATAGGTACATGCCCGCACTTAAGATCGAACCTGGGTCTCTCGCTTCCGAGTCCGATGTTCTACCCACTAGGCTACCAACGCTCGAGGGAATAAAAATGCATAATTACTAAAAGACGAATTCTTCGAGCCTACTTGTAGAACGGTATTCATAATGCATTGCATTTGTACAGGTAAGTCATAAGCACCTCAAAAATACGCGATTCTTGAAATACGTTAAGAAGAGTTTGTTTTTTACATTAAATTTTGTTCTACGGCTTATGAAAAAAAATGTGTAGTTTTCTATTTTCCCCATATTTTTTTCTGCTTCACAGTAATCCCCTTAAAACTTTAAATATAATGAGGGTAATTCTATGTAAATCAGTGTTTTGCGCGATATTGTTTGAGCGCGTAAAGCACAAGTCTAATAAACTTGTGTAAACCCTGATATTACGAAAAATATAAATATGAGAAAAACAACATAATATACTATTCATTAAAGATAACGTTACAATATTGTTTATCGTACACCAGAGCACATAACATAAAAATGTGCCTTATTGCTGAAAGCAATGTACTAATGGATTAAAGAAAGGGACTGGACGTCTATTTGCCTCGCGCTATTTCAAAATTGCCGTCTTTAATGTTTAAGCGACAGGCAAATGACATATTTTCTCAATGTTAGCAAACTATGTAATTTCGTAAATAAGGGTATTTATTCGATTAAAATATTATAATTATTAACCCAATTCTAAAATGACTTCCTTGAATTATTGCCAGAGTTTTTTTTAGAAAATTTTAAGTAAGTAATTCCGGAACTAAGTATAGTAAATAATAGTGCTTGCGAAAGAGTTCGAAAAATGTTACATTGTCCGATATACTCGTAAATACCTTGTGGTATTAAACATTTCGTCTCCTGATTGTGAATTTTCTATATCACCTATAAGCTATATGATAGTCTCGTAAGTACTAAGCTAGGCAGTCCCATAGCCTGGTAGCACTGCGCGCCGTCGCACGTCGCTGCTCGTTTTGTTGCTCATTTTATTAATTCCACTCAGCTTGCTTACGTATCAATCGCCTTAAAACACCTAAAATACACCTTGTAGCCTTAGAAATAAGGTCTAAATGAATGGCAGATACAAGTTGGGGAAAGGAGAAGGTATGAATATTGAATCTGTTTGATCCTGCGCTACGCCGATATGAAGCTACTAGGTTTTGTTTGTGACTTGGTTCGCTTAAACTAGTTATTAAATTAAATAAATTTTATTTCATACTCAAGTATGCATATTATTTTATAAAAAACCGGCCAAGTGCATGTTGGGCCACGCGCAGTGTAAGTTCCCGTAGAAGAAGGGCTTCCTCATTTTTTTACATTAAATAATTCAAAATAATGAATACAAATTAACGAAGTTAACAGAAGATTCTTGAGTTAAAAGGAATAATTCTAAATATGGTTTGTTTGTAGTCAATATCTGCAAAATAACAGAGGAAACCATTTTAATGATTATAAGTTCTAATCGGAAACCTCTATTATAAAGCACGTAAACAACCCCATTTACATTAGGTAAACAACATAGAACTGTTTTATTTACACGTGTTGTGTGACAATAAACAAACTTACGTTTCTTTTTCAACGTATCAGTAGAGACTTCCAATCGGCGACTTTGTTCGTCCGATCTGTTGTCGCCAGCTGATATGGAAATTCATTTATTGTTACAAATTCGTTTATTAAAAGAGGGATTGGATAGATGTATACGTTTTCAATAAAGTTTCAGTCGCGTTTCATCATTTTACACACAGTAAAGTTAATAAAATAATGTAGGTACGCTACCTTAGGTAAAAGTTATAAAAACGCATATTTACCTACTAATTTAAAAAAAAAAATCCGAGTGAGGCTAAACGCGTATTCGGTGTTCATTAAATGGTGGTGTAGATTACGTGCTATCTAAAAATTAAAAAAACTTTAATTTATCACAAACCTTATATAAGAAACCTAATATGTCTCTTTTTTCAGTCCTTTAACTCCTAGGGGAGCAGGGGCCTTAACCACAGATTCAACCACACTTCTGAGGGAAATCTGTGGACAAGGGACTAGGGATGCCTGACCACACGAGCCCTCACGCAAGTGAGATAAGAAGGATAAGATAAGCCGCCTTATAAGAATCACCTGGAAAAGATCTACAGCCCAAGAGACCAACTAGATCGGCACTAGCTATACTAAATTGGAAGCTGCTACGAGGCCCAATATATACAACGTAATAAATGATAATAAATATTTACTAGGCGAATAAACAAATTTGAAACTACACTAATATCATAATATTGAACCACGCATAAACGAATGAAGTGATCTGGATGACTTTTCATGAATCTAGGTCATAGACGGATATTTTTGCAGATGATCAGAAGATTAATGCAGTAGAAAGTAACATGTGTTGTGTTAGTTTGATTGACAGGATAGGCAATTGTGTGATTAGATTGATTTGTAAGAGGTGACTAGAATAGAGAAATGAGATTTGTGTTGATTTCTCGTTGAAACATTGACTAAAGAAGTAAGTATATCGAGCGAATGTCGGTGGGAGTGCCGGTACGGGACTTCTCAGGTAGACAGCCGAATAGGGGATATATTAGCGAAGGGTAGATAAAAAATGACAGAAACCGGCGGGCGTATATGCAGTGAATAATTTGTTGTTGATGAAGCGATAGAGGTTGGTCAAGATCGTAGCAATGGCCAAACCCTAGTATCTGCCTACCCCCGTGGGATACAGGCGTGCGCGTACACCATTTGTATGGAGTCACGGGCATTACTGGGTTTCAGCCGACTGTGTCGGAGCACAAAATGTGTATGTATCTAAGTATGTTTTTATTTCATTTATTTATTATAACTGTCTGTTTCTGTCATTTTTTGCTATAGTTTTTTTGGGCAATAAACGTCCAGGCGCCACCTCTACTTGTGAGTTTTCCCAACACGCAAATTACTCATTCAGTTTCAAAACGAATAAAAAAGAACTTCTCTAGAATCGAATGACGTACGAGTAGCTCCGTCTATTGTAATTCTATTGTAACTTCATGCTAAGCGAGCATTGCCGCGCCGATGGTGCAGGCAGGAGACAATGCGGATTAGTAAAAGAAAAGGAACTTATATTACTTTCACCTGTGCTTTCACTTAACTTCGGATCAGAATTTGGGTTCCTTTGGTACTTTAAAACTACACAAAACTTATTATAATCTGCATTGTTGGACGAACATCCAACAATGGCCGATAACAGTGTTTATTATTTAGTTTTAAATGAAAGTTTATTTTAATTTTTTTGTAATCTAAAATCATGTAATATTAATGTTTAGTAGCCTATATACGTTCTACTGCAGGGCACGGGCCTTATTCTCTCTGGTAGAGAGGATTTTTTTATAATATTTTAATAGCAGGGACGTCACACAATGCCCGATACGTATTATTTTATATTTGTATAGATTATTTACTTATTATGCCTTCAATTTTTTTGATATTTAAATAAAGTATTTTTTATTAAAAATACAACAACGGTAAAACAACGGTTCGTATTAGCTTAAAAGTACATTATATCTTAGCTGACCTGGAAAGCGTTTTGCCATAATAATTACCTGATTATAATATTTTTATTGCACTAACCCATGCTTTTAAAAAAATATATATCTACTTTATAGTTTTTCATAAACTAATGTAACTAACTAATACGGTGGACTTAATGCCATATATTATTTTATATTAGATGATGGTTTTATTTCTCGAATCATAAATCTAATTGTCTATTTCCCTATATTACAACACTAAATTAAATTACATTGTATTGAATTACATTACATTAAATTACATGCACCATACAATATCCACCAAGAGCTTCGTCCACATCACGGAATAAATACGGACAATAAAAATAAAAATAATAATAAAAAAGAAAGACTTAACCTAACCCAAAAAAACCAACCTGCAAAACTGCTGAACCAAAGATCTCCAGCACGCTGGCAGCATTGCCACGCTGCACCGGCAAGGAAATCCTTTGGCAAAGAAATGCATCAGAGCGGCAGTCAGGCCCACGGTCCCACAAACGGCGCCCCAGCTCCCCATCAAAATCTTGGCCTGTACCCCCCAAACCCCCATAGTCACCTCCCTATAATGTTGACTATTTCTACATTAGAAACCAACCATCCAATTCGTTTATCTCGCGCTTGCCCCCAGCCCAGCAATACCCAGTAGTCGAAACTGTTTAACGAAAAGAGATTACCTTACCTTTACCTTTACCTCTACGATTACCTTTGTCTCGCCGCTATTGTACACAGCCATGCCACCCTGCTGTTAGGGGCTAGTTGGCATTTCCTCTGTGCACGCCTTAAAGGTTTTATACCAAGGGTGTAAGGGTTATATTGCTATGGTTTAGCGGGCGGGTGAGTTGACAGAAAGAGCTGTTATTTCAAAGTGTTTTTGTAAAGTCGCAACTATTGTCGTAAAATGTAATGCTACTTAACTGGCGATTTGGGAATGTTTAATGTAAGTGCATTGTTGCTACTCCGGTTAACCGGTTTTATTCTGTATTTATTTTTGATGGTTTTTCAACATCCGGTGTTAAGAGTAAAGGGTTTACTTACTTTTAATTAGTATTGTTGGTCGAAGTGTTTGGAGAAATGAATAATGGAGTGATTTACAACTGAATTTTTTCTCTGTTCTTGGAAGACCGAGGTACAGGGACATTACTGGGGCAAAATCCGTGATCTTGTATATTTGGTAAAGTCTTACCTATGTAAATATCTCGATGTGAAAATTTCAAGTTTGGTAACTTCTATAAGATTACAAAGAAAAGTAAAAAATCTATATTAACAGAAAAAAATATTTATACAAAATTGATATTCTGAACTTGTACTAAATGGCTCTAGTAGATTTCATAAAAACTAAAATACAGTAAAAATTATACGATAATTATAATAATAATACGCTGAAATACCAGTGAATCGATTGTCATCTCATTCGTAAAAAAATTATGAGTAGTTTATTCGCTACGTATGTACATCCGTAAGTAAAAACATACATACACATATAAATACATACACACATACATACATAGCTACTGTTAACCCTTCCGCTGGTTTTGCTGTAGTCTGGTAAAAATCCAATATATACCTAATGTTTGTCGTCCTAAGCTCACACGCACGCACACGTCCTCCAAACTACAACATACTTCAGTGTACAACATCAATAACTGCAACTTAAACGGTACCAATTCCAATCTTCTTTTTTATGTACAAGTGTTCTCTTTCAATGTACTCACCTGCTTTTGCTCGTGTACCAAGCTCCGATGTTATTCACACGTGACTATTAGTATACAAGTTTTCGAGTGTCACCTTACTGTATACGGGTACAGTCCGCTCTACATTTCTCTCTCTTCCTAGTTAGGTGTTTAGGATGTCATCATTTAGGTCATACATACATACATCCGGAGGGATAGGCAGAGACCAGGGTTTGCCACTAGCCACGACTAATAACACATACACACCCACACACACACACACACCCACACACACACACACACACACACACACACACACACACGCACACGCAAACGCACACGCACACGCGAACACACACACAGACGTACTTAAATTTGTTTAATTTAAAAGAGCGGAGTGTCCTACACAGGCATCTTTTTGCTCAAATGGAAGCTCCAAATACTGTTAAGACAAAAATGTACCTTAAGTTGATGAAATAAACATTTTATTTTTATTATATGACCTCCAATACATAACATACATAAGCAGCTTATATTATACGTCCCACTGTATGACACAGGCCTTCTCTCAGGGAGAAAGTGTGGGCTTAATCACCACGCGTGCCCACCGCGGATTGGCGATTTCAAGTGCTGAGGTATGTGAATAGCTCAGAAATTCAGGTTTCCTCACGATGTTTTCCTTCACAGTTAGCGAGTGGTATTGCTACTATAACTTGACAAATGTACATAACTAAAAAACAAAGTTAAAGGTACATGCCCGCACTGGGAATCAAACCTGGCTCTCTCGTTTCCGAGTCCAATGTTCCACCCACTAGGCTACCACCGTTCTAATATCATCATCTAATTATTTCTGTACTTTACAACATGATCATGAGCTTTTAAGGTCTATCTAGACTACACTGGGGACGAGTGGCCGCAACTATAATAATGCAACCTATATCCGTCCCACTGTAGGGCACAGGCTTTCTCTCAGAGAGAGAGAGAGAGTATGGGCTTAATTACCACACGTGCCCACCGCGTATTCGCAATATCAAGCGATGAGGGACGTGAGCACTAAGGCACTCAGGTTTTTGCTTCGACAAATTCACAAACCTATGTAACTTTGGATACTAAATCATTGGTATATGCCGTGGTTCGAACCCACAACCTCTTGAATATGAAGCAAGTGTTCTACCGACCGCACCACCACCAAGTCTAAAATAATCCTTAAAATAAAGCTGCGAATGTCTTACAACGACAATAGGATGTAACAAAATTCCTACATACATAAAAAATACGGGGGGTTCCACTTATCACTACGAACAATTTTTACTGTCATGAAAACGTCGGTTTACTAATGTATTGCCAAAAATCGTTTCCCAAAGTATTACTTCCCAAACTATTTTCCGCAAATTATCACTTGGCAAAAAAACATTTCTCAAAACAACTTAAAGCAAATAAACAGTTAGCAAAAGTTATTATGGCAAGTTATTGTTTACCAAATAAATACTTGGTCAAAATTCATTTTACCAAGCATTATTCAGTCAAAAGTATAATTTGACCAAATGAACAAAATGCGAAATGTAAACTAGAACAAAAATTTTTTTGTTTGACTCAAAACTAAGTTTTTTAGTGAAATATTTTTTTTCGCTTTTATATAAAAAAAAAGAACTAACACCTGAAGTTTCAGGATGGAGCGTGGCTGCGCTCCGCTCCATCCTGGAACTTCGAACCTATTTTTGCTTATGTGTACTGACCTAACAACCAAATTTTAAACACACTTTTTACACCAAATTGCTTTCGTAAGTTTTTTTTTAAATCAGAATATAATACTACAAATAAATGTATCTTAAGCTTAAATTTTTAAATTACTTGTATTTATGCCTAATAGTATTTAACCACATGAACAAAATGCGAAATATAAATTTAATCAAACAATTATTTGCTATATAACACTTGCCAAAATAAAACGTTAGCATAATAAACGTTTGTCTTAATAAAACTTGACGCAGTAAAATTATGCGAAATGATAATTTGACCAAATGAATAAATACTGATGCCATAAGTTTATTGGGAAGTAAAATTTGGCGAAAAATACTTTGGCTAAACGGCGCGGTATCCCGAAAACGTCATAATCGCGAAAAAAACATCAACAGCTCAACGTATAGAGTTACCACATGCGGTATTAATTTTTGTTACACTCTGTATAAAGGTGTAAGGGTATGTAGAATAGAATCGAGCTTCTGTCGAGCTACAGGCGGCGGCGGGGCGGGGAGGGGGCGGGGGATGTTCGAGAATTTAATATTCGGAGCGCGCGGGTTAAGGCGCAGCGCAAATACATCGCGCCGAGAGCCGAGCCGCCCGCAGTCGGTGGTTAAGGGGAAGCGCTCTTGTACACTCTGCTACCTGTTTTATAGAACTACAATAAATGTTTTTATATGACAGTTCGATATACATTGCAAAGTTGATTAACCCCCAGACTATCATCATCATCATCAGCCATTGGACGCCCATGGTTTCTCATGGTTTTCCAAGCTTCCCGGTCTTGTGTCGCCCGCATCCAGCGACTCCTCGCCTCCATAACCAGGTCGTCAGACCATCTGGTGGAGGGTGTTCCTACACTGCGGCGTCTGGTCCGCGGTCGCCAGGTCAGAATTTTTTCGTCCCAACGGCCATCAGTTCTCCGAGATATGTGCCCCGCCCACTGCCACTCCAACTGAGCAATTCTTCGAGCTATATCAGTAACCCCAGACTATCAAATTGTCATAATAAACTGTGAAATGTAGTTTTATAAGGATAAACCAGTTGACTAAATAGCGTGAGGCTCTGCTTTCGAATCGCGGCATGTAATTGTTTTGTAATTGTTGAATTTGTGAATTTACAGTAGCAGTAATGTAAGCTGCAAGTTTCCCAAATAAATAATAATAATAAAGTACCTCGCCAACAGTGAAGGAAAATATCATAAGGAAACTTGAATGCTTGCAATCGCCAATACGAAGCGATAGTTAAGCTCTTTCACCATCTATTTCTCACGCTCTCTGTCTAAGATGAGCCCTAGACCCTGCTATACCTTGGGATGTCTCTTTAGACGACACACTCTAAGCACACTTCAAGCATGATTACTCTTTAGTAATCATGCTTGAAGTGTGATTTTGTGTGTACCCTGTATGTACGTCTAGCTTATGAGGTGTAGCGCACGAACACTTACATTTAGTCAGATTAAAGGCTTAGACGGACTACACACTGTACTAATTAAATACATTAATTATTAATTAAATACATTAGACATCAAATAATCCATCCACTCGTTCATATTTTTAATCTAAGTTTCAGTACTGGAAAGTTTCCGGAGTGTTGGAAAGTTGCATCTGTCTTTCCTATCCATAAGGCAGGTCCCAAAAATATCCCGGGTAATTATAGGCCGATCTCACTGCTCAGTGGACTCTCAAAACTTTTAGAGAAACTCGTAAATAAACGCATGATTAACTTCCTGGAAAACCACAATCTCCTATCAAACAGACAGTTCGGTTTTAGACAGAAAAGGTCGACGGAAGATGCAGTTAAATTAATGACTAATCTTATTTCTAGTTATCTCGACAATGGACTCAGCTGTGTAGGAGTTTTCTTGGACCTGGCAAAGGCGTTTGACACCGTGTCGATCCCTATTCTGCTAAGAAAGATGGAATTATTGGGTATTAGGGGAGCACCTTTGTCATGGTTCACAAGTTATCTCTCTGAAAGGAAACAGCTAGTCAAGGTCGGCTCCTTTAAAAGTGATCCCAAGCCAGTCCGTTTCGGTGTGCCACAAGGCAGTATTTTGGGCGCATCCCTTTTCATTATATATTTGAATGACATCCACGAAGTGAAGACTAATGACGCTGAAATAATTTGTTATGCCGATGACACAGCAATTCTTTTCCATGGAAAAACCTGGGCAAGCGCTTTCACAGCAGCAAAAAAAGGCATGACAGTAGTATCACAATGGCTCCAAAGAAATTTGTTAACACTCAACAGCGGGAAAACCAAATACCTGTGCTTTCATAAAACCTCTGCATCGAAGCCTCCTTCTGAATTGAAATTGCATGTGCACACCTGCTCTAATATATATCCGAATTGTGCCTGCGACACTATAGCACGTGCAACTAAAATTAAGTACCTGGGCATTATTATAGATGAAAACGTTAACTTTAAAGACCACGTGCTTGAGCTTTCAACGAGGGTAAGAAAGATTGTTGGAGTCATGAAAAAGCTTCGTAACGCTGCCAGTAGAGAAATACTTAATATAGTATACTTAGCGATTTGCCAATCTATATTGACATACTGCATCACGGTTTGGGGCGGTGCCGCTAAAACTGTACTCATGGACATTGAAAGAGCCCAACGCTCAGTCTTAAAAGTAATGCTAAAAAAACCCTTTAGGTTCCCCACTAATACACTTTATGATGAGGCAAAAGTCCTATCAGTCCGCAAACTATTTATATTAAAAATCTCCCTTGCCGCTCATAAAGCCACACTAAACTCCAACGAGTACCAGCGACTGCTGAGTAGACGTGTCTTCAGGATTCCGACTCCCACCATAAAAACCACTTTTGCCCGCAGATTCAATCCCTTCTTAAGTTCCCACATTTATAATAATATTGTCGCCCTATGCGACATTAAATCAAACTCAGAAGTAGAAGCAAAAGCCACGATAACAAAATTACTTTTAAGCCTGGATTATACATGCACAGAAAATATCTTGTACCTATAAGGAAGACACGACATCGGGTTAATTTTAGTACATGTTTCATATCCCATTGGGTTTTCCATAAAGTTATGTTTAGTCTATTATTAAATATTTTATAGTTACTGTTTACCATAACAAATTTTGTTGTTAAATTTAAGTTGGTTCCTCGCGATACAGGCTAAGCCTAGTGCAAGGACCCCTGGTAATTTTGTAGTTTGAGTTTTTAATAATAAATATATTTTTCTTCTTTTCTTCTTCTTCTTCTACTATGGTCTTTTATCACCATGAATTTTCCCTCTTCTCTACATTTGCCGGGCCAGCTCGGTGTTGGTGATAATGTTTCACGCTGCAGAGCATGTTTTCTCTTCCAGAAAGCGTGTTCAAAAAACAAATTTGTGCTTATTCACCAAACAGATTAAAAACCTAAAAAAAACATCTCAAAAACTCATTAATATGAGTTGCTATGTTTCTATCATTTATATATGCATCTGTCTTGTCTACATTTACTCTCTGCTGTTACTTTGTGACCTAATATGTGATGCTTTAAATACGTGTATGTGTCTTCTGTCAATAAAGAAGTTATCTATGTATAAACTTTTGAGCTTATTTTATCATTTATACACTTCGTCAATTTACAATGAGCATGCGGGTTGATTATGGTGCTTACAAATTTATTACAAATCAGTTTTATAAGGCATGCGTATTTTGTTGCATCATGCCGCAAAATTCAGTAAAACAAATAAAGCTTGAAGCATTTTCAGCTTCGCTCATTTCCCTTAAAAAACCTAACCAATGTTCGGGCGCGCCCGGCGCGGCGCGGCGCGACTCTCGAGGTGCTGTTGACACAAACTTTACAATTAAACCTCGCCGCGATCGGATCGGCTCATTTGAATGCGAGCTCCCCCTTAAGCTCGGTTTGTTGGCGGATATTTTTACAAACGTTATTACAGACCCGCCGACTTAACCGTGCATGCCTAATAAACCTTACCCGCTGGTCTGAAAGGATAGTTTCACTCGTGTGGGTCGCAAAGGCTGTGTGGTGGAGGTTTTCGCGCAGTGGCTGGTGGGTTCTTTATTAAATTTTCATTCGGCAGAGACCCCGCATTAGCAGGCTAACCGGACGCGGGGCGGGGCTACACTAGCGCCATTTTCAGATGCTTTATGAAGAAAAACTGTGTAAAAATGTGTTGACACTTGTCTCGCAAAACACTACAAGTTGTTTTTGACGCAATCACGTGCCAGAAAGGTTTGGATATAAAAAAAATTACTAAAAACTAAAAACCTACTTAAAAACACTACGGCACTAAAAAGGAAGAAATAATTTGAAAGAAAACCTTTAAATTAGAAGTACGTATACATGTAGATATAGTAGAAGTATAATTTGGAGTCGGTGCCCAAATATATGTGCTGGTTATGATAACGGGCACCAACTATAAATTACGTATATACTTCTACAATATGTACATGTATACGAATGGCCAAAAAAAGAAAAAAATATACCCGTCGAATTGAGAACCACCTCCTTTTTCGAAGTCGGTTAAAAAGGTAGATCACGCAGATGCCCCAGATTAATTAATGGCGAACTTTATATACGCATCCCTTTCAAGCATTTCTAGTACTCCAATGGACTGTTCCTGCGATGGAATATTTATTTTAGCAGTAACTTGAAATTGCTGGAGAAATTTGCGAAAAAAATTATACGAATTAATGACAATTGGAACTTACCTTCAACAACAAGTGCGTGTGAACAGATAATAGGTACTTGAGCACTGCTCTTGACAAATCTAAATAAATTAACAAAAACTTCGATCAAATAACGCAATATAGTTGTCGCAGTAAACAAAACCGCCCCCAGCGTAGAGACGCCCTTACGCTAAACCCCGAACGTTGCCCAATTCCTCTACCCGCTGTACTGTTTGCAGAGCCGCATGCTAGACAGCTCTTATTGCGATCGCCGTAGATAAACCATTCAATAAACCATTACAGTTTATGATAACGCGTCTGTAAAAATCTGTGGGTCTATTACGCGCTTGACTTTAGGATGATATGAGTGTCAAAGTACATGTTTCACACAACTGTTTTAATACTGTCCTTTAGGTTGTAAACGGGTATTTATAGAATGAGCAAGAGCTGGATGAGAGTAGCCGAGGACCGTGCTCAGTTGCGTGCAATGGGAGAGGCCTATGTCCAGCAGTGGACAAGCGTAGGCTGATGATGATGATGATGTTGTATCTTGCTGAACACATGATAAGTAGTTTTCTCGTTTTCAGCAATCAATCAGCCGGTACTTATGCACAGCTGGACACCACATTGCCGCTACTCAGCAATTTGCCACAGATCGCTGGTCCAGCAACGCTGCATTTACCAGTGCGTGGTCTCCACTCGAGAACCTTTGTACCTCATCGACTATCGTTTCTTCGGCCAATGTGACCAGTCCACTGCCACCACTCGTTATTTTTTATGCTATGTCAATCACCTTAGTTCTTTGGCGCATTGTCAAATTTCGATTTGCTCGATTTGGCTTGGGCTTTCATGTCACTATAACGACAAGTTTGCGATAAGTCCCCGCCAACGCATACTCTTATTCACTCAACGACGCTGAGCCCGTGTCATTCAAATGGCTTGGGCAAATAATTGTCGGTTGACGTTTAAACATTTCATATTAAAAAAAAACCTCTCTCGAAGAGTTTCCTCAACTTTTCTGGTAGCGGACAGAAGATCTTATTAGAAGCAAAAAAAAAGTAACAAAATTCGGCCCGGAATTGTATATTGCAATATCTAGTTTGTCCACGTGGTGTTTATTTTTATAAATCATATTTCAAATTATCACTTTTTATTTCGTATTTTGTCTTTAATCTACTACAATATCTTAAGTAAGTGTAAATAAATAAAGCATAATAAATGCAAAAAAATAGGAAAGAAAGATGATTAATTTTTGCTTTATTTAATGAAGACTCAACAGGAAGTGTAGCTTAACAAGAAGCTCATTTTATGGGCTGTGATTTATTCAGCCATCAGGCTAAGTATAGAGTTATCTAATATATAAAAATCTCGTGTGGCAGTGTTTGTTAACGAACTCCTCCTAAACATCTTCACAGATTTTTATGATTTTTTGTGTAAATATGTTAGGTCTGAGAATAGGTCGTAGACGTTTGCCGATTCAGTTAGTGTTTTTATATGAAGAGAACCTTCCACACACCCTGTCGTAGCCGGAGCCGGCGCCCGGGACACAACCCGCGGGGTCAGCGCACACTGGCGCAGGTTAATCCGTCGATATTAAACTGTAAGTGAGAGTCAGCCGCCGCCGCCGCCGCCGCCCCGCCGACCAATTGGGAACATTACCAGCAAGCTCAAGATCAACACACATTCAGCACTTTATAAGCGGATTTCGTCAGTAAGGCGGTAGTAATGTGGCGGGCAATTGATATTTTTATAAATTAATAAATTGTCATACAAATCTGAAATTGACAATGAAATAAACTTATACAACTTTCAAAGATCCTGACAATAAAACTGAACTATCTTCATTCTTCTTCATTACCTCAGCGCTTGAAACGGCCAATCCGCGGTGGGCAAGCGTGGTGATTAAGCCCATACTCTTTCTGTCAGAAAATCTGTGCCCTATATTAGGACGTATATACGTTGAATTATATCTTTATTATTCATCACAAATTATTGAGTGTAATTCAGCTGGTTAGGCCGCTGTGCTCGGAAAACTGTTTATCGGGGCGTACAACTACTTTATACTTTATGCTGTATAACTTTATGCATAATATGTAACCTATTTGCACACACACACACACACATTGTGGTAGTGAAGTCCCTTAAGGTATCGACGTTATTGGTTAGGCAATTTTTTTTAAAGTTTATTTTACATATTAGCTGAACTGGGCTATCATTTTATAATTTTGAATAAATCCAAGTATTGGACAGTAACAGTATTTTCTTCGTTAAACTTCACAAATCGTCGTTAGGAAAGCTGCGTGTCTGAGGTGTTCACAAACACGTAGTGATTAAGTCCATAATAATAAATAGAGAGAGGCTAAATAATAATAAAACGGTACATAGACCCATGAAATAATTTCATTCTGGTACTTTAAAATACTGCACTATATAATAAACAGATTTAAAATAAATGATTTTCACTTGAATAAAGCGTCTAGCGGTGATAGCCTTGTGGGTAGAACATTGGACTCGGAAACGAGAGACCCAGGTCCGATTCCCAGTGCGGGCATGTACCTATGCCTTTGTTTTGTAAGTTATGTACATTTGCGAAGTTATAGTAGCAATATCAGTCTCTAACGGTGAAGGAGAAACATCGTGAGCAAAGCTTAGTATCTGAGCTATTTATATACCTCAGCGCTTGAAATCGCCAATCCGCGGTGGGCACGCGTGGTGATTAAGGCCATACTCTCTCTCTGAGAGAAGGCCTGTGCCCTACAGTGGGACGTATATAGGCTGCTTATGTGTTATGTAAAGCTTTAATTTCTAATCGCGCTTTGTAAATTTTGAATAATTTCACGTGTCATGACGTCTTCATAGTTCAGTGATATGGTGTCAATATCCTTATACGGAGAATCCGTGTTTGGTCTCCAACCGAAAAAAAGTTTTTAAGGACTAATTGTGTACAGTTACCTACTATCCGTGAAATTATAGAGCAAATAATTTATTTGAAAGATCATAAGCTATTGTGGAAACCTCAATCTTAAATTCCATTTAAATGAACGCCAAATAAAAGTTCTAAGCCTCACGAGGGTGTTCTCCAAATCCATTTAATCTGTCGAAAACAATTTCGTCAGCTCGCGCAAGTTAGCGGTTTAATTATATCTGATTCCATCGTCGTCGGTACGAAGTTGCCAACTATGAGTGCGATCTCTATCGGCTCCGTTTACATTCCGCCACTTGCATTGCTCCTCATGTTGCTCTGGTTATTTTTTATTAGTTTTAATGATTTGTGTGGAATGTAATTTAATAATTTTATTTTTATTTATTTTTATAATTTATTTTTGTATTCCTTATCTATAATTTTATGATATTCAATTAGTTTTATTAAACTTAATATGTATGTGTGTCTCAAAGCGCAAATACCTATATGTCTATCTTATCTATCTCTGGCATTTCCTGCCTTCTTTTATCTCCTAACCCGATAGAAATCATTGAATGACTAGCGGTTCCAGAGACTTTACGTCAGTTTAGGGTGAGAGAAGTAAAGTTTTTTTACTAACTTTTACCTTTAACTAAATATTTCCATTATTCCTGTGATTCCAACCGCATACTGCGATCGCCAACCCGCCTGCCAAGCGTGGCGATTATGGGAAAACCCCTCATGGTGATGAAAACCACGAAAGAGGCCTATGTCCTTCAGTGGGCATCAAATGGCTGATGATGATTATCTTTTAAAAAAATGTGTAAAACACGCTTTGTGCAAAAAAGCTACTATAAAATTGGCATTTTTTCAGAAATGCCCATGGTGAATTTCTGAAAAAAAAGTTTATCATCTCAAAGCTATAAGACCGCAAAATTATGTACCAAATATCACTTACATCTAAGAAAGAAATATCTTAAAATTTTATTTGTGTGCATTAAAGTGCTCTCTATCTATAAATTTCAAAATTTTTTAATCAAAGCCCTTTTGACTTGACTGGTATTTTATGGAATTTCTTCTCAGGCTTCCTTTTGCACTCCAACAGAGTAGGAGTCGATGTAACGTAAACGCGGCATTAGGATTATTAGATAGGCAACTCTCAGAATTATATACCACTGACTATTTTACTCGCGTCGTATGGTTTGCTATGAATTTAATAAACTCTGTGCAAAGTGAGAACTTTGTTAGATAGTTAATGAATTAGATCTTCAACGATTTTTGACTTCAAAGGTCATTAGCACAATTAACTTTGAAGGTTATCAGCGACTTACATTGTACATTGACATTAATTTAGCAAACAAAATGTAAATTCTTTACGTTGCAATAAAACAATACTTGATTTGATTTGATTATCATCGTTTGCGCTCGTTTGATAGATAAACTAGCGACTTACTTTGTCATAGTTTTTTATATTTTGAAATCACTTTTATCAAAAACTTATATTTTTAATAAATTTACTAAGTTAATGAATGTCAAAGTTGTTAGTAATGTTTACAAAGAAACTTCAAATTTGTTTCTTAAAAAAAAATCTACTATTTCGTACTAACATTAATAGGTAGTCTTATTGCATCTATCATTTCCCGAAACACAAAACGAAATTTTGGCAGCCCTTCCACCCACGCCATTGCCCTTAGAAGGTAGGTATAATTAGGAAAAAGACTTCATAGATATTATTCGACCTACATTACAATTCTGTTCTACTTTTGTTACAACAACTATTATTATTGACAATAACAACAACTCACATCTCCTATTAGAGGTATGCGGGGAACCGACACCGAAATAAACTGAAAAAGTTCCAATAGGAATGCTGAAGACCAAATAGCGTCACCTGCCGTACAATTCTACGAACTAAAGCCTCCGCTACTCGTCACTAGAGGGCGTATCTGTGAAATAATCAGTTTTGAAATAAATTACAAGGTGGCAGCAGCAGTATTTTGAAGTATTTTCGAGTACGAACATACTTCATTATTAGGTATTTTAGGGTTGTCTGGAAGAAATTGCTTTTATCAATAAGGCCGCCAAATTGTACTGTGTATTTTTAATATTTTTATGTCATGTGCTCTAGTGTACAATAAAGAATATTCTTATCTTATCTTACTTTGTAACAAAATATAACCACGGCCGAGTAAAGTATTTTTTTACGCATTTATCGTCTCACTGTAGGGCACATACCTTGGCACTTTCAAGCGCTGAGTAAAGTATGTCCCTATAGCGGTAGCTTATTAATGTTTATTATTCGTAAATAAATGAATCGTTGTTCATTATATTCAAAATTAAAACTTTTTGTAGGTAATATTGTTTATGCCTGGTCATGTAAGTGTATTCGGATTAATCTTCCAGAAACTAAATAAAAAATTAAATCAGAAACATTCATTTCTTTATCGGTCGCTGGGATTGTAGTACCTTAACTACTTAACTCTGCTGATATATAAAAACGCGACTCAAATTTACAGAAGTATATACTTGAAAACTTTGTATAAACAATGTACCCCGGAGAGACCAATGAAACGACGACAACATTGTCAATTGAGAAGATCCTAACAACGCGCTTGTACCTAAACTTACCTAAATTGCCTTAAGTTCTTACGGCTTCTCAAAGTTAAATCGAGGCGGTGGTTTAAATAAGCGAGTCAATCATCCGCCCACCGCTCGCGATTGGATTCGCGATCGCTTCGTCACCTGAATGAAGGTGCCAGCAGACAGCGAGACTAAATAAAGGTACCAGCAGACAGCGCGGCAATCACACGGCGAATAAAAACCCCTCATTCACTCACTCCGCTCCGTCGCTAAATGGATACGAAAAACTAGAAGTCTCGCGCGACATCGATTTACACATCTTTGTAATAAAATAGGTAAATACTTGCCTTTATTAAGTACTCCATTCGGGAAGTCGTGATGGAATATAAGACCGCGGAGAAAACCGGCCAAGTGGCCAAGTCTAACTCGTGCACGAAGGGTTCCGTACCGTTATCTATACAACATTATACACAAAGATCGAGAAAAACGGCAAAAAATCACGTTTGTTGTATGGGAGCGAACCTAAAATATTTATTTTATTTTAATTAATTTATTATTTATTTTTGAAGGGAATATAGACCGAAATATTCTGTAATTATTGCAAGCGTCTACCTGTTGCCGTTATTAATATCGATCAAAAAACGGCAAAAAAACTACGTTTGGTGTATAGGGGCCCCCCTTAAATATTTGGTTTATTCTGTTTTAGTAGGTATTTGTTGTTATAGCGGCCACAGAAATACATCATCTGTGAAAATTTCAACTACGTAGCTATCACGGTTCATGAAATACAGCCTGGTGAGAGACAGACAGACAGACGGACGGACAGACAATATACGGATAGACATACAGACAGACAGACGGACAGTGAAGTCTTAGTAACAGGGTCCCGTTTGGCACCCTTCGGGTACGGAACCCTAAAAATTGCATTGTATTACGCCTGTATCCTAGAGGGATAGGCAGAGAGGCCTGACAAACCTCTCTCGCTCAGTGCTCTCGCTTCATTTGTCGTTACGAGTACATGCATGCAACCGGCTTCAGCTATTTTTTATCTTGCCTTTCACTAATACATCCCTCTTGGACGTCCCTTACATGCTTTTCACGGAGAAACTGCATATGTATGTACTCTATGGTACAGTGGATGAGTGTGAGTACCTATTGCATTAATTGACTCTGCCATTAGCTCTCTAATGTTGCCTTAAACGTTAAAAATAAAAGTAGTACCGGAGCCTGTTAATTACCTGTATTCATAGCAAATAGGATTTCTGCTCTAAGCAAGGCTCTGATGCTTTATTTTAATAAAATTCCCCTAATATTATGTTCTTTACCGATCCACTGAGGTGAGGAGGTCCTACCGCGACCCTCTATGCCTGAGGCTGCGTGTAATGAAGCCCGCGGGTGCGGGGCTGGGGGTACGGGGCGAGGGGTTGCGGGGGAGGCCAATAAAGCTCTCATATCGCGCGATTACGGCAAAACAAATGAGAGCTAACGACCGCCACCTCACCGGGTTAAGCCAGGGCTGCCAACTTGCCGCACCCACGGCCGCCTTTCATTGAACTACACTTCATAGTTTATGAAGTGACAATTCGATGTATATTAGTATTTTTATGACCTGCGATGCTCATTCATTTAACGTGCCTAGACGCGATTATTTATCAGGTATACCTAATTAGGTACCGTAATTCCCGACGTTTCGGCAACGTCTCTCTCTGAGAGAAGGCCTGTGCCCTACAGTTATATATATCTATGAAGATTGTGTAGCCGATTAGGACAATTATTCTTCCTACTAATTAATCTGTGGGTTAATCGAATATGCAATGTACATGTAATTGTTATAATAAACCATGAATTTAAGTAACTCTATGAAGTGGGGCCCAGGGCGGCCAGCCTTTCAGTTTTGGCACGAGAATATTGACGTAGGAATTAGATTATTTTGCATCTAGGTATATTGGATTATTTATAAAGCACCAAGTGGCAATTTCCACACATACTCGATATGTAAGTGAGCGCTCGGACTCAGACATATTTCTAGAAAAAATAATAATTTTGGGTTTTATACAAAAAACCGGGAGCTAAAATATCACTAACATATCAGTAAAATATCAGTAACCTACTGATTTTTAACCTTTAGTCCGATGGATATACAGATAGCTATAGACAAATTTCACTTATTAAGTCATTGAATGAATTAACCTTTTTAACGCATGTTCACATGAATGTGACTAGCGGGTCCTCAAGATATAATTTGCTTGTATGATGATCCTTTTCATGAAGATATCATCCATACAGGGTGGCGTACAGTCGCCAGCTGATCTGACCAAACGACAATTTTGTCGCAAGTCGCCGTAATGTCACTTTGTTTCATTCATGCCCCACTACTCTCAACATTATGGTTTTCCAAATTGCATCACAATCAAATGCAATCCTACTAATATTATAAATGTGAAAGTTTGTCAAGATGTTCGGATGTTTCTTACTCAATTGCGCAATAAGGGCTGAACGGATTTAGATTAAATTTGGTATGGAGTTATTTTAGCAAAAGCTAGTATTTTATAAATGAAGATTGAGTAAGCGTTTTAGTAGTAACAAATAGCATTTTACTTATGTTCTCTTTAGAGAGCATCGGAAAATAAAGGCTTATTTTAGCTAAATTATTAACTCACTGACTGCCTCGTCATTGCAGCGGTATCACGTTTGATTGCCATCATAGAGGTCGGAAATCAGAAATTTATTTTAACGTAAAGAATTTATGTTCTGTTTGTTCAACATCAATGTAATGTCTTCAGGTCGATTTGTAACGGAGAAAAGGCAGTGAAAAACAGAGTGGAGACACTCTTTTCTCAATTCTTGTTAAACATAATAAAATCAGAACCTAAAATAACAGTGAAAATGCCATGAGTGCCATTAATAACTTCAAATGCCAAAATTTCATAATTTTCTTACAAAAGTAGGAAGAAAATTAACTAATATTTTGACATTTAAACTTCGTGGGTTTATTTCCCAGTGGGGGGTTCGACGTCCATTTGTACAAATGGCCTCGGTCTGGATGTTTTACTACGTTTGTGACATCATTTTCTGGTTGCTATAGCACAGGGCACAGGGACAAGTGATTGTTTGTGCGGATGTTATTATTACTAAATGAAGGCTTTCAATTATAACATAAGTGTTCTAATTTAGCGTTGAGAGTACGGAGGTTGCTCCGGTTGCACGAAGAATTATCCTGCACGGAAAAGCAAACCAACATCCCCCCATCTTGCGCCAACGTAGCGAATGAGAGCGTGATAGCCATCCGCTACGCTCAGGCCATTTGAACAAATAGCCTCAGCCTGGTGTATTTCCATGCTTGTGATCTCCTTGCCTGGCTACCGTAGCACAGGCGATCGTAGTTTGGGGCCAGGAAAGTGATTGTGTTGTGTGGAAGTTACTATTGTTATTATTTTGTCTTTTTTTAGTCTTGCGCGGGATACATGCTCGTGCTACGGAGATTCCAAGCGGCACGGAGAAAATTAAAACAGTTTCTCTCTGTAATAATGTCTGTTTATGGTCTGCTTTAAAGTCTAGTGAGCTAGAAATGACAATATTTTACTAATTTAGTACGACGTAGTAATTTTATCAAAAACTGTTTCTGTTTATCTGTTCTCGTCGTTTTCATGTGTGTGGCGCAGCCCTGGGGCTGGCGGGTGTTTTAGGGTTTTTTCAGAGGCTTTGAGTTGTAAATTGCTACCCCCCCTTGCCCGCCCGCAGCGTCCCTCGCGCATCCTAACAAAATGGCTCATAATTAACTTTGACGGGCGACGCTAGCGCCATCACGCGCGGCGGCGAGTAGCAGAACTAGATATAAAATAAAACACATAATGTCACAGAACTTGTTGTTATTTATAAAACTAATAAAAATTATTCAGCACAAAATAAAATAAGTTAAATATTTTTTTTTGCAAGAGAAACAAATAACTTTGTGAAATAAAATTCTAAGATTCCTGTCATTCACATCAGATGGCGTTATACGTCAGATTTAGAAAGAGGTGTCCAAGGTTTGTGTGATTTTTGCCTGTTTCAAGATTTGGGGCTGCTTATGTAGCCCCATATATTGAAAAAGAAACATTAATAATAAAAAACATACACACAATGCTAGTCGGATTCACGCAGGGGGGGGGGGGGGGGGGGGGTTCTGTACCATTTAATATTGTGTTAGGTATGTATGCAAAAAAGTTTTCATTCATACAGTTCAGAATTCATAGCGAGATATCACCGCATACTTGGCCTGTTTTCATTATTGTTTATTTTACTGTAGAGTTAGCAATTTTGATGCTTGTTGCTACGTCAGCGTTGTTAGGATAGAGAAAAAAAACGATAAGAAAATACGCTTACCCTTTGTTAATAATTACACTCGAAATTGTCTGAACTCGAGAACTTCTTTACATATTGCATCATTGATCGGTTCTTTGGCAAATGTGACGAGCCCACTGCCATTTATGGTTGCTTGCCCTTGACTAAGGTACTGAATGAAGTGTATGTATGAGTAAAATTATAAGAATGGCCTTTCACGCAACATTACGTTAATGTATTTGTTCATCAATAATTGGTTTTAATTCTACGTAAATTCATGCATTCTACACCACAATACAATTGCATTATTTCCGCTCATAAACAAAATAAAACACAAATACTAACTAACAAGCGCGGTTCAACATTTAACTGTTAAATTCATCGAGAAACAAACGAACAAGTAATTAAACTACCACCCACACATGCAAACGACGACACAAAACAGGAAGACGTGCAAGGTTCCCTCTGAACTTCGAAATAACGTTTTTTTTAACTTTTGGCAAATGTTGCGTGTATTAGCTAATTTGTAAATGTTTACTGTGTAGTCGTACAGCTTGCTAACTGTGAAGGGAAACATCGCGAGGATACCTGTCCGAAGAATATGCGGTGGACGCGTAGTGATTCAGTCCCTCATTAGGCACATCTGCTTTCTCTTTCTCTCTCTCTCTCTCTCTCTCTGTTACAGAGACGAGATATAATTACAGTTTGATTATTAAACTTGTTGTTGTATATTTGATAATGAAATGTATTTGACTGCCTCGTTGGCCTAAGCGGTGTCTCATCTGATTACCATGCCGGAAGTTGTGGGTTCGATTCCCCCTGGTAGCCGCCGTACATTTGTACAAATGAGGTCAGTCTGGGTGGATTTCCATGTTTGTGATATCCTTGCCTGGTTACCATAGCACCATACCACACCACACAATCACTTGTTCTGGTGATTGACATGTGATTGGTGATGTGGGAGTTATTAATTTTTTTTTTATTTTAATTACTTCAGGTATTAAATAGATAAAAAAATTATATGCGCTTTGAGTCGAATTGTAAATTGCTTTTTTATTTATTTGAGAGATTAGTACATATTTGTTAATTATAATTGTTGTGTAGTGCTGTCTGGATGGGATGTCTTCTCCTCCCACCGTACTATGGTTGTCGTGGTAACTGTGGTACTTATATGTTTCGAGCATTGATCTGTTTTCTTAATCTAAAATAACAGTGTGTTGTGTTTTACGGGCGTAACTGTCCAACCGTTGCTCAATATTTCAATATTTATATATCGTTGTTCTAGCTAAGGGAACTCCAGGTCTGTTTAAATTTCTTATTTTCTCATTCAAGTATTCAAGTATGGTTCCACTAAAAACTGAAAAAAAAAAACCGACTTCGAAAAACTACAGCACTAAAAATATAGGAATAATTTAAATAATTAGAAGTATTTATACATGTATTTATTGTAGACGTATAATTTGAAGTCGGTGCCCAAAATATATGTGCTGGTCATGAAACTGGGCACCGACTACAAATTATACTTCTACAATACCTACATGTATAAATCATCATCATCAACCCATTATGTCCCCACCGAGGGGCACGGGTCTCTTCCCTGAGGAAGGTATAGGCCATACTCCACCACAGGGGCCAAGTCCGGATTGGTGGAGGCTTGTAGACTAGTGGCTCGTCTACTGTCAGAAGTTGTCAAGCCGCCCTAAGGCCTCTGACTTGGCTTAACGACTGCCATCTATCGACGGCAGCCGGCACCAACAGCTTAGCGTTAGGAATAGACGGCGACCCATCCATGCACTGAACGCGCCCTGTGTTGCTTAACCTTCGTGATCGTTTAAGATCACTCAGGCAGCCGGGGCTACGAGCGATGTATAAATACTTGTAATTATTTAAATTATTCCTATCTTTTTAGTGCTGTAGTGTTTCGAAGTCGGTTTTTATTTTTTTATTTTATTTTTTTTATTTTTCAGTTTTTAGTGGAGGAGCAGGAGAAAAATAAACAAGTCCCTTATAACCATAATTTACCGTAGGTACATGATTCGGTCCTTTAAAATTTGATGTCCTAAATATCCGAAAGTCTTCACCAGAACATCACCAAATTAACTTGAGAGTACATTTACACAATTTTATGAAACGTACGGATATTACTAAAGGATGGGCCCCATTAGGGCTTATTTACTGCTGTCCATTGAAGAGTTCCGTTCTCCATCTCTAAAGGTCTTCATCAGATCTTCACCAAATTAAAATGAGACTAATGAGATGTTATATATGTTCGAACAAACAAAGAATTGTCGAAATCGGTTAAGATTTGACGGAGTTATGGAGGAACATAGCCAAATAAAAAATATATATATAGGTACGCGTCGAATTGATAACCTCCTCCTTTTTTGAAGTTGGTTAAAAAGGGACTTCAAGGGAAAATAATTGATTTCGAGAAAATCGCGTTTGAAGTTTCGTGTATAAACAGGTTTCGACTCGTGCGCGGACGGGGGGCGTGGCTTAAAAAAAATAACTACGGCACCTAAAAGTATTCTGGTTAGACCGAAACAAAGCTAAAATACCACAAATTAAAAAATTCAAATCCAATCCCCCTAGGTCCCTTTTTGGTCAACTACTCACATTTGTTTCTTATAAATAAAATGTGTTTTGTGGCGTTTAAGAAATACATTTTTTGCACGGCCAATACTGTATGTATGTAGTTGTACCAATTAAATTAGAGTCGTCCAGCCAACCACCTCAAACTCCCAACAACTGATCTGAAATCTGAAGTGAGCTTTCTGCGCTTGATGTCCCGTAACCCATGACTGCAAGTGTCACGCGAGCTCGATTTGGCCTTAATTCGGTGGAAAATGAATAATTGCCCGAATTAACGTGTAACGCACGACTTTTGTGTAATTGCGCGTGATTTACTTTCGTTTTAGTTTCGAAACGTTATTAATTATGCTGCTCATTGTTACCATTAAACATAAATAAAATGTCAGAGTGTCGGTGATTGTAGGGTTCCAAGTTGTGTTCTGAATATCCGAAAAAATTTAATGGCAAATCTTGCGCCCTTTGGATATATATATCAAAATTTCGTGTCACTCCTCCGAGGCTCCGAAACGGCTTAACCGATTTTTATGATTTGTTTTGCGTATATTTGTTAGGTCTGAGAATAGGTCACAGGCTAAATAAAATGGCAAAGCAACGTTTGCCAAGTCTGCTAGTTTTTATGTATATACCAACAATATGCGAAGGTTACGTCACCGTAAAGTTACACACGAACCTATACGAGTTAGGTACAAGCCTTCGGTAGTACATTAAGACACTTTCTATAATGTGGAGTACTAGCATTTAAGTAACTTCATTTCAATGTAAACTGATATTTTTGAAGTGGACGCAAACCAACTTTGCTATACTTTTATTTTTAGACAATTAGGAGGGGACGGCGCGTACGCAGTCCCCACTACCAAAAATGACGCGCCCGAGTTATCCACATTAGGGATAATCGCAGGGGTCAACCCAACCGCAGTGCAATGGGAGGGCCTCGCCCTGGGGGAACCGCCTACTTGATCACGGTGTCCCCTACGCCAGGTAAGTATGACTCAAATTCGGTAGAGCGGAGTAGTCATCAACTCAGATAATATTTCGATTGCGCGATGCAGCTTTTGGACCCAGCGACATCTAGCGGTCAAATTTGGAACTAACTAACGTACCTAAGTTTTTTTAAATATATTATTGGCTCTTCAAGGCAACGATTAATGAGTGCAATGCTAATAATAAAAAACCATAGAAGTATTTTCTTCCTACAGAATTCACACTACAACGGTGGGGCCGTTCGATTAGTCTTTACCAATGAAATGAGCGGAGGAGATGCTGTAGAGTAAATCACTCTATTATTGGTTCATTGAACGTTGATTGGGCGATAGTAAGTGACAGCGTAACTGATGATTCGTTGTATACAAAAACGGTCAAACCATTTATGTAACCCATCGAAATATCTATGTACGTCCCAAGATGGCGGTCTGACGATTACAGGTGCATAGATATTTTGGCGGGTTAATACTGAACTCGCTCTGATTGGTAACACAATTGACAAGCCCTTCCCCCAAATTCATAACAATGCATAATTATTTATTTCAATTTCAATCAACAATTGGGTACATGCATTAATTTAATACTTAAATGTCACTTTAATTAGCACAAACATTTATATTGCGTGTATTTTTAAGTGCAAAAATTCTATACATCTAAATAAATATCAGCTTTGATATTAGAGATTTCCAACAATTTTAAATCGAAAATTAAATGAACGTGGGGTCATTTTTTAGCGCTAGTTAGACGTTTTTAACTATCACTGGTGCAATGCAATATATAATAATGTTAATGGCTGGCTTGGTTAGTCTGTACGATAATAGCATAGGTACGTGGTAGCGCAGTGGTTATAATATCAGTTCGTTTACGTGCATGAATTTCTGGATTCGAATCCCGGTATGTACCAGTGACTGTATTTTATAAGTTTCGAACATAATTAAAAATAATTCAGACTGAAGAAAAATGTGAAACTTTTTATTAATTAAGTCAAGCACCTCCCACTTTACATAAAGCAAGCGATGACAAACGGCGACATCCATCACCTTCATAGCTGTACCTAGTGAATGCTCGCATGCTCCACGCTTATGAATTCTAATACGAATTAACATATTGAAGTTACAGCAGTGGAACATGTAAAAGATGTAGGGAACCTCTATTACAGTGCCATAGGAGTGGTATTCATTTAAATCACTTTCAAAGTTATTTGAAGTGTTGTACAGCGACTAATTGTCGGATTATTCAATCACGTTTAGTTTCATAGCCCAAGGTAAACTCAAATATCTTATTCTACCAGCGGGCGAAAACCAAAAAATGTTTATCTGCCGCTTTTAAACAATATTTTGTCCTTACTGGGACAATATTTTATTTAGAAATGTCAAATGTTTGTTCACATGAAAAAGTATAAAAAAGTTGTAAGGGGAACATTTCTGAGAAGATAAGTCAGTTAGGCGTAATATTTATTCAGAATCTTAGGAACATGAATCCTACTCGCATTGTATGTTTTTTTTTTAAAACGGTTACCCATATTAATTAAATGACTACAACCACCAATATCTCAACACTTTTTGACCAATTTTCACGAGCACTATTTGAAATCTCATAAAAAAAAATGAAAAAAACTTTATTTAGAAAAGGGTTAAAAGAGTGGTAAATATTTAAATATTGGAGATTTCCGTTATAAGATCTTAGATCAAATAGTAAGATCTTGCCAAGATGAATATGAAAACAATCTTGAAGTAATTTCTTTTTTAAATTGACTAAGACAGTATTTGATATTTATCATATAACGTGTGGCGCCGGATTAAGAATAGCGTCACTCCATTTCCTTCCGTGGATGTCGTAGAAGGCGACTAAGGAAATAAATTACCAGGAGACGGGCAGCAGCGTCTTCCTGAGATTCCAACCGTATACTGCGATCGCCAACCCGCCTGCCAAGCGTGGCGATTATGGCAAAACCCTTCATAGTTAAAAACCATGAGGGAGGCCTATGTCCTGCAGTGGATGGCTGATGATGACAATTATGATGAGTATTTATGATGGATCCCATCAACAAATGTTGACAAAACTTCTACGGGAGCACTTGAGGCACCCCTTTTTCTAATGTACTTACTTAGTAAGAAATATCGAACGCACAATCTATCCCTGAAAATTGCTGCTATTCATCTATCGCCTGATATGCCTGCACATTATTAGTTATCAATACAGTTTTTATCTGTCAGTGTTTGATTCACTGTCGGTTTCCGAATTAAGAATTTCATATCGGTTTGTCACTTCAAATTTTTCAAAAAAATTACAACGCTGAACGCCACTTACGTGTTTACTTTATGGAATTCTCAATTTAAAAACCGGTGGTTATAGGTACTTGTAAATGAGAGTCCTTATTAGCCATATTATGAATGCAAAGGTCGATCTACTCTTAACTTAAGCACGTAACGCACATCATGACACCGTCAATTTTATTGTAGACTCACCAAAGTGTAGTGTTAAGAACTCTCTACCCGAGACAGTAAAATTTCAATTAAGTGTAATTTTTGTCATGGTCCTTCCTTACCCCTACTCTCTCCGGTGGCTGCGGGGCGCGGGGGCCGGACGGAGCGCCAATAAAATGGTAATGCGCTGTTTCCGCCCTGCTCGCCCGCGCTGGGGCCACATGCCTCCTCGGATATCATACATGAAAACCTTTAATATTTTTCATCGATTTTTGATATTGATAGTCCCATATTAGGACTGTTGTTAAAGTTGAATCTGAACCAGCGCCAGACCTGGAATTTTTCCGTCTATGTGAAGTTTATTCTACCTACAGTAAACTGTTTTTATGAACTCTAAAAATAACCTTTAGCGTTTCTTGCTAGACAGATTTTCGTGTCCCACTACTGGGCGAAGGTCTCTCCAATCCTGAGTTACCTTAAACTACCCCAACAATAAGTCACTTCTCCCATTAAACTTTATCGTGCGTGCTACACTGTGGGTATAATACCACACCACTTTTGCACTTTATTGCATGTTGCATGCTGTGGAATACAAATAGCGAAATTAAAGATACATAAGCTGTGACCGAACCCTGTAATGCTAAAAATCGAAGAAGATTTATAGAAATATACAAAAAACGTTTACATCTAAATAAGACACACCTATGTGCAATGAATATCGGCAACCCATTTAAGAGCAATGTGTACCTACTTTATGTAATTCTTAGTAAGGTTATTAACTTGATTATGTATCTACTGTAAGTAATTCTTTGTAAAGTTATTAACTTGATTATAAACCTACTGTAGGTATGTAATTCTTTGTAATGCTGTCAAATAAATTTTATTCTTATTCAATAGTCATACACTAATTGCAATGTGTGTTTCGACTTATACTCTAAATCTTATCAGAGTACATTTTATATGGAAGTTAATACCGTTGAAATTCCTCCATGTGGTCCCACCACAGACCTAAATACTGTTGGAACAAAAACAGTAATAATTTGAGTGGCGTTTGTTCATTGCAGACCACCCTCCGCGTAGCACCCGCGTAGCGATAATTCGTAGCGGGCTACGGGCTACGTGCTACAGCGTAGTGCTACGAGACACCATTTTTCAAAATATTTTTATTTAACTTTCAACGTTTAGTTTTGACGGTCTTTACCATGAACTGATGCTGCAGCCAGGATTGTCTGCTTGTGGGAGTACTTCCAGTGGCGGTACCTTCATAATATTATTATATAATGCTAAAAGCTCGGCTTATGTTACTAAAACGCTTGATCAAATGTACCATCTTAAAATATAGGCAAATCAACCATCGGACTATTCTTGAAACTCGCCCTCTTTATTTTTTTTTGTCAAGAGTTTTGAATAATAAGAGTTCTGAGTTCTAATGTTTCGCGATAATTGGCACCATACATACTCTTAAGATAGGTTGTTTCGCTCGCATGCTAGGCTTTTGTGGGGCTTGCCTCGCCCTTCTCGCTCTAACATTCATATTACATTATGTTCATATTATTAGCGACTAGTACTAAGTAGTAAGAATTCTAAGTAGCCGTGTTTGTGTATGCAGTTGACACGGCTGGACGACCGAAATGACAGACCTTTCAGTCCGTGGTACTTACCTATTCAATACTTAAAATGTTTCGTTTAGTAATAGTTGAGTATGTATTATTGTAAAATAAAACAACTGAATTTACTCAACTATCAAGGAAATTGTGCCTTGTGAGGATTTAAAATGTGTGAAAGTTTAAATCGGCGCGGAAAAGTAATCAACTTTGCTAGAAAAAGACATTTAAAATCTGGCCCAAAACCAACCCCAGGGGCTGTATTATGAAATTGCGATATGTCTGGAAGGTTCAAATTTCAAACAAATCTTATTATATGAAAGAACACATTTATTATTTCTTAATATCCTTATTTATAATCAGTATATTAGTTGTATCTCACGCACTACAGCGACGTCACTGTTTTTTATGTACACTCGTGACGTCACAGGATAAATATTGTTATAAACACTATACTTACAGCTAACACTTTTAGTTAACGATACTATTTACAATAGAAGTATAAAGCAGTGGTACGAGACCTTGAACAATAGGTACTTGTGGTTATTTCTTCCTACGTTATGGCTCAAGTAAATGCACTAAGTTATTAATTATTACTTGTAATAAAAGAGATTTAAATTAGGTATTTATGCACTTTCCTTTTAGAAACTGTAGGTAGTTTTTTACATAACATGTTTAAAATAAATTAATATTAAACCTTTTTCTTTAATTGTAAAGTAGGGCTAGTCTAACATCTTTAATTTACATAAAAAATACAATTTCTTACATTATTTACAACATTTATTCACGCAGTAGGATTTCAGTAACATAAAAAATACACTCTATTTGTGTTACAATGTTTATCCGACTACGGCAAAGTGAAAGGGGAATGTAGCGGTGCATTAAAAAAATAAACTGTGGTTCAGTATAAATGACTAACAAATGTTATAACTTATTGTACGAAACAGCCTTGATGCCATATGGCACAAATATTTTTATTTACAAAATGGTTAAAAATCGTCTTCTGGTTCATGAAATGACAAAATTTTATAGTTGGTCACATTGCCAGGTGACGCCATCTGTTGTTCTGATAAAGAAGATTTTCCAAAATCTCAATTAAGTACAGTCCATTTCGACTCCCGACTTCGTCAACAATTTTCGTGATAAATCATAGCCTCTACCAATTTCTTTAGGTCTTTTGAACAGAATCTTCAGTGGGTACTCTAAAGCCCGTCTTACATTACTGAAGTCAGTGCTCTATTACTAGTTAAGCTAAAACGCAAGTGAATTAGTTCAAAAGTGCTTTTCGAGCAGACGTTACACTTCTTTTGAGTAGAGCCGCAACTTCTTCCTGCTATTTATTAATGAACTCAACTAATCTCTCTGTTCATACAACTGCAAGCAGCGAGACGCGCGGTTGAGCGGGGCGCGGGAAGGGCGGCACTTGAAGCCCGAATAAAGAGTAATTCTATTTTGTCTTTAGTCGAGCGAGTAGATTACTAAGGGTGACTTGCGCCAAATCCAGTAAGTAAATAGATAAATACTTATACAGGGATAAGCAGATAAACCATCTGATTGATAGAGTTGTCAGTCAAACGACTTGTCAGTGGATAGCACTGCAAATATCATGGTGCGAGACATTTTTGGACTCATTCATTGGATAAAGCTTACCCATGAATAAACAGATAGATATTCCTGTCTGATAGCATTGGCCCAAGCACACCTATTATGACCGTTTACATTTTACTCTTCTGATATTAGAACACTCTATTTTTAACCGACTTTATGATAGGAGGAGGTTGTCAATATGTCCGTATATATTTTGTTTATGTATGTTCAGCGATAATTCCTCACCACTTGTTTTCGGATTTTTTTAAAGTCCAATGTATAAGCAGCCTATATACGTCCCACTGTAGGGCACAGGCCTCCTCTCAGGGAGAGCGTAAGTGCCATGTATATACATTAAATCTATTGGTGAGATCCATGAGAAAATCATCGAACTCTTTTTACCTCTTCTTAGTGCGTATTTTTCCTGAAGTAATTTTTTTTGTAATGTTAAGCCGGGCCAAGAGCGCTATATAATTATGTGTAGGAATAGTTAAGTCGACAGCAGGTCAACTTAAACATTTTAGTTGCAAACTCACCCCCGACGTAACCGAGAAGAGTGCATGCGTGTAAAAGTTGATGTACTGTCGACTGTACTTCCACCTTTATTTATAACACCATTGGCTTCGATTAAAACTCATCTGATATTAATGACATCTTCCTTATAAACTTAGCAAACCAAAGTCTCTGTACCACACGTGACACAGCAAACTCTCCGCCTTACCACCTACACAACAGAGTCCTAAACCATCTGCATGCCTTTAAGGGACTCGACGTGTTCCTTGGCCTTGAGCCGGAGCGCGGCGATGGATGAGGAGCGCGGGTCGTGCGCGGGCGCGGGGGGCGGCGGGCCCGGCGGCGGCGGCAGCGGGGGCGGGGGGAGGTACGACGGGTAGCCCGCGCCGCCGTGCGATAGGAAACCTGTGGAGGGAAACATGAGTTTTTGAGTTGAACTCTACTGAGCTAAGGCCGTCATGCGCCACTGCATAAATTTGAGTAGCCACTTAAATTAAATTTCGTATAAAGAATTTTACTTAAATGCTGCTTAAGGATATTTTCTCCAGAAATCTATAAAATATTACTTTTCAATGTCCTATCTAGGGCTTCGGTCATAAATTTTATTATTTTTAGGCTATACATAAAAAGAATCGTGAACATGAGTCTAAACTATGACTAAGCATGGTTTTGTTTGAGCTGTACCGAGCTTTAGATACTAAAAAATAATTTTGACAAAAATTATTTTTTAACAAAAAGAACCGCCTTCAAAAATTACACATAATAATACTTGTAAACAATGCGACTTCATTGAAGTCGACGTCCTTTTTAGGGTTCCGTACCCGAAGGGTGCCAAACGGGACCCTATTACTAAGACTGTCACCAGGCTGTATCACATGAACCGTGATAGCTAGGTAGTTGAAATTTTCACAGATGATGTATTTCTGTTGCCGCTATAACAACAAATATGTACTACAAACAGAATAAAATTAATATTTAAGGGGGCTCCCATACAACAAACGACAGCGCTCACCATCTAGCGGCCATCTATGTAACCTTCCCAGCGCCGATGTCATGTCGTTAAATTTTAAAAACCTATTTGGCTTAAAATTTCACCCATGCCTGGACTAGAACCCGCGACCTCTGGCTAACCGTGCCAGCGGTCTCCCAACTGAGCTAATGGGCAAGTGCAGGTGTCGGCGAAATTTCAAACCTCTATATAGTTTTTGAAAATTACCTAGCCTAGCCGTTAGTTTATAGGCTATAGTAACTACTACTAGTCACTAACTAGTGACTCACCTGGCACTGTTTGCAAAACAGGTGGCGACAGCCAGGAGTCAGCTGGTAGGGGAATCCTACCAGGCCGCGGCTAGTTGCAGCCGTACTCAGCCAGAACAAGCTCAGATGCCATCTGGCTTTTATTGGCTGTATTAGTCAGTGACTCACCTGGCAGGGCTTGCAATAGCGGCGGTGACAACCAAGGGTCAGCCGGTAGGGGAAGGCCACCAAGCCGCGGCAAGCCGCAGCCGTACTCAGCCAGACCAAGCCGTGCCGCCTCCATCTTCTCTTGGCGCCGCCACTTCGCACGCCGATTCTGGAACCAGACCTGGAAATGAGAGTGACGGGGCTGGTTAGCCTTTCGTTGTTTTAAGAGGATGAAAAGGGAAACGAAATTACTGAGGGCCTTGTTTCAGTGACTTCATGTAAACTTGGTTTCAAACAAAATCCCTCTATTTTTCTGAAGTGGGGTTTCTATTTGTCGGAACAAAAAACCTTTATCACGGAGACAACTACGAAATCCTGAATAAATCGTTAGCTGTTCCATACATTTTGGTGCCGCTTTAATAAGGAGCAGCGATTTTATACACTTCCGAAGGTTCCCCCCGTTTTCGGGAATATAATTTAAAGATATACAGGGTGTAATAAAATCTCTATATTTCCGACAGATATATGGGGTGTAACAAATGGGTACGAAGTACCAAATTTAATATTTGTGAACACAATTCCTTCCATACTAATTTCCTCTTCTTAACTTTTAAAAGTTTTTAAACGTCTTTTCTTTGATAAAATTTTAACTGAGATTAGTTGATACCGTAAATCGACAGCCTAATTATAATCCGCTTTGAATATCCTGTAAACTTTTATCAATCTCAGTTCAACGACTTACAGAACGTTTAAGGTGTCAGCAGATGGATCGCGTGACGCGAGCGACACCACGTGACGCCACGCGTCATGCGATGGGCTAACGTGCCGGCTGATAGGGCTGACGCCTCCATATTCATAACGATAGTACTCAACCACGCCGAACATAAATTATACTTGATATTATTGGGATAAAGCATTTTCTGTAAATGAAATAAAGTATGAGGGTTGGAAATAGAGGCAAATCGTTTTACAATAGTTTTGCTGTTGAACCTTTCTCACTTAAAAAAACTTAACATAAGTAGCCTATAATTATAATACATTTATTTAAAGCATAATGTGGCTCAAAATGTTGGTATCAATGGTTCTATAAGCTATGTTAGTAAGTGTAGGCACATTTTTTCATCAATTTACATTTGACGGCCGCAGTGGTCCGACGGATGTCCTATATACGTTACACCAGAACTCTTCCGCAACATCACGAGATGAAGTAGCTTCTATGATAGCTGACCACTGATATGGGATTGCACTAAAATGATGAGATGAGATATGTACCACTGCAGGGCACTCATCTTCTCTCAGGGAGACAGTATATTTGGGCTAAATCAGCGAGCGTGGCCAAAAGGGATTGGAAATTTTATGCGCTGAAGTATGTGAACACATCCGACACTCAGGTCTCCTGACAACGTTTTCCTTCATATTTGGCGAGTGTTGTTGCTCCTTCAAATTCACATACTTACGTAACTTAGAAAACAAAATATAGTAAACGTCTCATGACCTTTTAATAAAGTGCATGTCATTAAGAAAACCATAATAGTTTGTTGAAATTAAAAGTTACTTCTTGTTTTGCTCATTATACTAAATATCCGAAACGTCTGTAAATTTCAATTCCAACAACTCCCGTTTTCACCTATTACTAACAACTTAATGATAATGACCGTTTGACATGTCAGCTTGCCGACCCTGTAGCAAATTATGAGACAGTGAGTAAACGGCGCGATCTAAGCCAATTCTATACACGACTCGACTCTGCTCCTACTAAGCACATAGCATACAAGGTTTTTCATAGATAGATAAAACGTTATTTAATGAACAAAAATAGTAAAAACTCACAAAAATAAAAATAACGCAATACTAATACAAAAACAAATACTTTACATTGACGACAGCAATACATACAGCATACAGCAATATTTATTTACTACGAAAATAGTCCGGATGTGAATTGTGAAGCTTGATTAGTTTCCACTTTTTCTGTTCCTCTTGTTAAAGTGACTCAATAAAATGATAATTATCTGCTCCAAGTTCCACGATTTATTACGATACTGTCACGAGAAAATTGACAGTGTCCTGCTTAGGACACAAGATAAGATACTACTACTATGCTATTCTGCGTTTAAGTAAGCTTTCTTATGTTTCATAACTTATTCAATGCCTGTCTAACAGACATTACAATTAATAACCCAAATACCGCGCTTGCCTTCTACCAGTTGGCCCCACTTATAATCCACGGCACTTTATTAACAAGCATTCGCTTGTAAAATTAACTTCACAAAACTTTCTACTCATTGAACTATTCCAACCCCCATCACCCTATTTCTAAGGCAATTAGACTCAAATTTCTTCAAACGGCTATTATTTTAAGGGTGGTTTTTATGATTAGTGAGCACAAGTCACGACAGTAAAAGCTTACCGGAGGATAACCAAACGAAGACTTCTTGGTGGCCTACGCTTTCTAGTTTTTAGTTTAATGTGAGAGTTAGCTAGAAGAGTGATCGTTTAGAGAGGGTAGAGAATGTTACGAAAATATCGTTTGGCGGCTAATGAGGATGCTTGTCCCGCGACACGCGGCGAGCCGGTGCGCCGACACTACACCGACAAGAACACTGCCAGGTTGAATTTGTATTACAAAAAGTTTAATCAGGTTTAAAATTATACGCACTATTATTTTTCTAATCTACCAGTGATAAAATAAGGGCCTCTGGTGTTTAGATAGAATTGCATAAAATGTCTGAATTGAGAAGCGCATCAATAAAGCGGTCTTATCTTTGAGATCACTCCTAGGTGCTTATTTCAAGATCCTGTTTGAAACAAAATCGACAACTCATTTAAAAGAAATATTAGACGTAAGAGCGCTTTATTAAAAAAGTCCCTTTTGCGTGTCAACTAACAGAAGCGTTATAATTTAGCGGTCAATTTTGTACTGTAGCATCTTATTTATTACTAGGCGTAGGAAAAGCCAAACAAGTAAAGCTTTAAACGCAGTCTTAAAAATTATACAAATTAAGGGATAAAAAGAAATGTGTATGATAGATGAAAAAAACTTGCAGTAGAATGTGTTGATGGAGAATATTTTACATTTTAATTTGGAGGGTTTGGGTAGCTACTGTATGAAAATAAGTATTTTCTTATGTTCGTTTTGAAACTGAATTCTTTTTCTTTCCCGCTGTCATCCGAGTCTGCCGTCGTCGCTGACAGAATCGAACAAACTTCCGAACAGCACATAAATAAAGCGCAAAAACAAAAATAATCGTCAAAACGATGTCGTGACATAACACTACTCGCTGTCTCACTAAACGTTCCAAACCTACTCTTACCCCCTCTAACTTAAGGTTGATCATAGCCTGTTAAATGACGTGTGAAATAAGTGCGCGGTATCGACTAACTTAACGTTGTAAAACCACCCTTGAAAGCTTGAAGTTAAAGGTGGTTGTAGAGTGTTGGATGACGTGTGAGTGCGTGAGTGTCGCTTACGATCGCGTGATCGCGCGACCGGCGTGGCTCGGTGTGTGATCACCTTTGCACACGACATCGCGCGCTTTCGGTGTTCTTCTGTCGACGTTCAGCCGCGGAGACGTTTAATTGCATAGCGTTTGATTTATTTAGTGCAAGCATAATACAATTCATATAAATTTTTTAGGAAGTTTTCTTTTTAACAGACTTAAATAAAGGCGGAGTTATTTTATGTGTTGTCCTATTTAATTAAATATTTTTTGTTTACCCTGAGGTAGTCCCACATAAATTTGGTTCTGCTGTAAGGTCTATTGGTGGAATTCATGAAAAAATCATTAAACTCATCCTTTTAGTGAGTACTTTTGTGGAAGTCGGGTTTAATTAAAAAAAATTAAATAAACTATTAATAATTCACAAATAGGTGCTGTGATTCGACCTTATGCACGTGAAGTTACGGGTTTATTTACTGAGCTACAACTATAACTCTGTTTACAGACATAAAAGTGGACATAACGATATTTTATATTATGAATTCTTCAGCTTTATTGACACAATATTGAAATGGCAATGACACAACGAAACAAAGCAAACGTAATAAAAAGAAACAACGCGAACATGATGGAGTTAGGAGTTAGGAGTTAGGAGGGTCGCCTAAACGATTTTCGATTCGATTCCGGGTCGCAGTAATCGAATGAATCGAATGTCGTCCTATTAGTATCAGATAGACTCGGCTCCGGCGGGAAATTGCCGGGAGTGATAAGACGTACCTATCGGGAGCACCGACTCGATAATGTACCAACGAACTAAAGCGATGGCATGGCATGATGGCACTTTTTGGGAATTGAATTGTAGGTATTACTGTGGAATAAGGGAAGTTGAGCTTCAGTTTAACGTATAAGTAGGTACATGTATGCTCACGCCTGAATCGCAGGGGTAGGCAGAGACCAAGGTTGGCCACTTGCCAGGATCCTACCCGACCTCTTACATATTCTTTATTGCAAACCTTAAATCCGAATATTGTTACCACTTGTTACATAACATTGCTACACAGACAAACGTATCTCTAAGAGATCTCTTCCAGGCGATCTTTGGGCCCGTACACAAAACTGCGATGCTACGTCGCATCGTAACAATCTGCGAGCTTGCGAGACGCATCGCTGAATCTTCTCAGTAATAACAAAAGTGTGCACTTCATTTTACGATCCATGTCACTACCTACCTAGTTTACAAAATACGTTCAGTACGGGTGACGGTCGTCGAAGGAATATTTACACGAATCGTGGTAGGGAAATGCCCTGCCGCACGAAATCGCATCAGGTTTCTGCGTTGTTAATTCGCATCGCGCCGATTCGCAGTTTTGTGTACGGAGCCTTAGCACAGGGTGTTTAAGTAGAGTGTTTACTTCTTTTGCTTCATCTATATTTATTAGTGTTCAATTTATGTTAACTTTAAAAACTCAAGTGAAATAAATCAATTGACTCTTTGGGTCGCTAAAGCCATTGACAAAACCCACTGGCTCCTTCTCGTCAATATGCCCTACTTTTACTTTGAAATGGTGAAAAAATATCAGTTATTCCATTCTAAACTTAGGATGTATATAACAGTATTGTAATCGTGAGATATAAATTATCCTTGTAGTAATTTATTTGAATAGCTTATTCAATCTTACCAGTCATCAATAGAAATAAGTCTCAGGCTATTTTCATATGTATGTATGATATTTCCATCTCTCTCTAACAGCCGGCCAACAAACAGCTCTCCTTGCATCGCGACCGAGGCGCAATTTGACACTCAATTACTTTTTAAAACGCGACGCGCAATCCGATTACGTCACGAGCGCGACGCTCGCCTCGACCAATCAGAGGGCGAGAGCTCGCGCGCAAATCTGACAGCTGTCACTGCAGATGTGGCACTGAGCGTGAATAAACAGTAGGTTTACTCAGTAGAAATAAGTAGGTAAGAAATGCTTACCTAATTCTAGTTTTCGCCAATCAAACCCTAATGTCCCCCTAACTATGGTCAATCAAGAAGAAAAAGGCTGGAAAGAAGGTTCTGCAATATGGTGTAATTTAATCTCATGGGTTTGCAACATGGTGTTGTACAGAGACAGAGAGCTGACTGCCAAACTCTGGTGATGGTACTTTAAGAAACGTTCTTAAAAGATTTCATATGTTCACGTTGAGTGAAATCTCTTAAGAACGTGTTCCAGTAGCTGGCGTCAATCTTTACATTTTAGTTGCATGAAAGTTCAAAATTTGTAATCAAGAAATTGTATTAATAATAAAAACGAAATGATTGCGTAATTACGGTTAAAGTTAATAGTTGCAGAATTATTACACAATATGCAGCAACAGCAAACAGCAGTGGTAGCCTAGTGGGTAGAACATTGGACTCGGAAGCGAGAGACCGAGGTTCGATTCCCAGTGCATGTACATATGACTTTCTAAGTTATGTTCATTTGTGAAGTTATAGTAGCAATACCACTCGCTAACGGTCAAGGAAAACATCGTGAGGAAACCTGAGTGTCTGAGCTATTCACATACCTCAGCGCTTGAATTCGCCAATCCGCGGTGGGCACGCGTGGTGATTAAGCCCATACTCTCTCCCTGAGAGAAGGCCTGTGCCCTACAGTGGCTGGCTAAACAATGGTAGTTTTAGCTATTAAATCTCTCATGGCAATAATTATCATTATTTTGTTTATTAATTTGAATTTATGATTTCATTTAATTTGTGTTACTAAGGAACATAGCTTAGGCTATGACCCTTTTATCCCATATGAAGTAACCACGTGCTTACATTATATGCAAATATTAAATAACATCCATTCATGTGCAAGTTTCTGTACAGCTTCTGCGCTTATGTTTGTGTGTTGGTTTTTTAGAAGCGGCCAGCTGGCGCATGGCGGGGCGGAGGCTTTTCTTTATTTCATTATCCACATGGCTGCGTTTTGTTTGGGACGCCCCGTGGTCTGAGTGTTGTTGCTGTCATATGTTGCAGGGACTGAGTGTCACTTGAGTTTTTCATTCTAATTGGTGACTTAATTATAACCTAAGGCAAGAAACGTCGGCCGGAGAGTGAGTATAATTAAATGGAGCGACTTATGATTCGCTGAGCCTGATAGTCTTACTGGGACCAACCTACGATACCTGTTCTATGGTAACCAGGTAAAGACACCAGAAACATCGAAATACATGCAAAACAAGTAGGTACGGCAGCCTGCAGTGGAAATGGAACTGACGACCTCTGTTTTTGTACTTAATTTTGATTTAAATTGGTTCTGGTTCTGACATTGTAGTTTATTGTTTGAGGGTTATAAAACTCCAATAAATAGAATTTGGTTAAAGTTCGTTCCTTCTAAAGTCGAATGATATTTTGAAGTTTCTTAGAACTTTTCTTCATAAAAAGAACCTAATTAGCAATACCCCACACAGCCGTATCGCAAGGTCAGCGGGTCAATGGTATCGTTTTAATTTTACCAAGTCAGTTTCACCCCTAAAATTGATCGCGATTAACTATATTTTTTTAAGAAAAAGAAACCTGATATTTGATTTGCATCAACAGAGTGCCGAAGTGTGCGCAGCTTATGCCAGTAGATTCAAATACTTACGACGTTTATCTATGGAATCATTTCCTCACTACAATGTTAGAATGTTTCCAGAATGTTAACTTCTCAGTTAAATTTAAGTGGTTTATTTATCGATAATATCTAAAGAAATGGATTCACATTTTGCGTCGTTTTGATAAACGTTACGTATTTAATGAAGATGTAGTCCATTCCGATGCGCCTACGGCTGCTGGCTGTCAGGCTTCATCTAAAAGCGTGAATTTAGCTGACGTAGATAGTCTTGTCAGTGAACGTCCGCATATCGTAACAGGTAGTGGACCCCGTTTAGTGAAAAACCGCGTTTAGTGATGCCAGTGCACTTTGCCTAAACCCTGTGCGTGCAACGTACTGCGTGCGGGGAATCTAGCCCGGCTACTGTGGACACTTTGCTTTAATACGATCTAAGTACCTAATCGTAGACGAATAAATATTCAGACACAAATATTCTTTATCGTACACATTAGAAAACAATTACAGACCCTACAGCCATAAAAGAAAAAGTAAGCAAGTAAAAAATTGGCGACTTTATTGCTAAACGCAATTTATAGGTAGATCCATCATTCCTACTCCCCATGACGTTAAACAACAGGGGGAAGGAAGCTAGGTTTGCACAAAATGAAGTAGATAATTTATTATTATGTAATTTTGGAACTGAAACTTTTGTAACATTATTAACCTAAGTTTGGATTCACTTACTTGAATTTTCGGAACAATCCGACCAGGATTCACCTACATATTAGTTTACATTCGTCCATAATAAGCGCACAAGCCTCGGGGTATTACGAAGTCCCAACTAGTCCCAAGAGACTAATAGAGTTTGTGTTTCAGTTTGTTTGTTGGCATTTAATGTGAATTACGGTGTTTAACTGGCGAGCGTGGCAAGAGTCAGGTTCATAATTAATTCGCTCTACGTTTATTAATACTAATGTGTTCTAGTGAAGTTAAGTTTGTGTAAGATATCACGTATGAAGATACTGCATAGCGGTGCAGTAGGTAAGTATTGACACATGAATATGGAACAAAGCCGAGTGGTCTTAAATTATGTACGTCAGGAAAAGCATCAGTAACTTTGAAACTGTAGGTAGCCGAAACAATATAAATACTAGAAATTAACATCAATTCAATTCAAATATTTTCAACTTTTGTTACCAAAATTTAGGCTGGCAAATATAATACATGATCCTGTATGGGGCATTGCATATGTTTCTACAATAAGACCCCTAAAGATCTAATAAGGTTGCCAGAAACACGGTTAAAAAAAATGTGTAAAGCAAACTTTGATAAGTTTCTGTGCTACTTTGAATAAAATGTTTTTGAATTTGAATTTAAAGAAGAAAGAACTAAAATGTTTTATTTAACACAATACAGACATACACAATAATACAGAAAATAAGAAGTAAAAAAAAAGTAGGAACAAAACAAAAGTAAAAGTGAGAAAGAAAAAAATTAAAGAGTGGGTGCATTGTAAATCGACTGAATAGGTATTTAATTAAAAACACGTTTTAATTAAATACCTATTTAGTTGATTTGCAATGCACATACTCTTTGAAAAACTCTTCAACACTTAAAAACACGTTTGCTGAATAAAGTAAAGAAAAACATTTATATTATTTCTTTCAGTTTTGAGACAGGCGATAGCCTTCTTGTGAAAATGCTTTGTCATTGTATTATAATCCAATCTAATTATATATTAATTATATTTCAGTGATTGTATTGTGTAGAAGTTACTATTATTTATTTATTATTTAGGTATTCCGGAGATCGTGAGTCATCTGACACACTTTGACATTCCTGAAAACCAGTTTGTCTTTCAGAAACATCGAGATTTATGATTATTTATACAAACAACAGATTATTTATATAAACAACATGCCGGAGTTTGTTTAAGTTATTATTATTATTATTAAGTGTTATTGAAATAATTTCAATTATAGCTATAGATGAAAAATCGTTGCAATTTGTAGAAAAGAAAAATCACATTTCTTATTTTTGTTTTAAATTACTGACCATACCTATCGAAAATTCAGTGACAAATAAAGGCAATAAATTGTTTCTACATTGAACATTATTTAATTGTTCCTAATTGTTAATACTGAAGAAAAGTTTTTTAGGCTTTGCCTTATTATAGAACGCTACACTACATTATTGGTTGTCTTGAAGAGATCACTTTTAGTTATAAGTCTGTACCCTTTTTTTATGTGCAATAATAAGTGTCTTCTATCTATCTACATAAGTACTTTGCTTTGTAAGCCACTAAGCTTCACTGAATTTTTTAAATCAAATAAAATCACTCTTTGTCCTTTATATGAGATCTCATATTTTGTGTCCCAGACTGCAAGCGTCATATCACGGCGCACGCGGTGGCACGTAACTGCCTTAGGGCCGTATCACATTAGGTACCTATACAAGTAACTCACACGACTTGGATCTAGGTGTTCCGTTTTACAGCTTTTTACCCGACTCCGGTGGTGCCCAGAAGGAGGGTAATATGTTTGGCTTTTATGTCCGATTCTATGTTTCCTTATACCTCCTTAACCAATCGTCACATTTTGACAAATAAAAATACAAAATTGCGTATATCAGCAGACAATCAAAGCGAAAAAGTTTTTTTTCATTCGCGAAATGAAAAAAAAATATCTATCTTTAAGATACAAATTATTCATAACTAGCTGTTGCCCGCGACTTCGTTCGCGTGGTAATTTTGATATGTATTTTTCCGGGATAAAAAATAGTCTATGTGCTAATCCAGACTATAACCTATCTCTGTATAAAATTTCATCCGGATCCGTTCAGCCGTTTTTACGTGAAAGAGTAACATATATCCATCCACACATAGAAACTTTCGCGTTTATAATATTACAGTAAGGATGATGAGGTACCCCTCAGTTGGTTTCTCCACCTCTCTTCATCAGCCATTTGATGCCCACTGCAGGACATAGGCCTCCCTCATGGTTTTCCATGTTTCCCGGTGTTGCATCCAGTGGCATCCGGTGGCCCGCATCCAGTGACTCCCCGCCACTGTAACCAGGTCGTCAGACCATCTGGTGGGGGGCCTGCCCACGCTGCGTCGTCTGGTCCACGGTCGCCAGGTCAGAACTTCTTCGCCCCAACTGCCATCAGTTCTCCGAGCTATGTACCCCACCCACTGCCACTTCAACTGAGCAATCAATTCAAATCATAGCAATTCTTCGAGCTATATTAGTAACTCGGGTTCTTCTGCGGATCTCCTCATTCTTGATTCGATCACGCAGTCAAACTCCTAACGTAGCTCTCTCCATTGCGTTTGGCGTTGCATAGGGCGACCTTGATCCTTGTTATGAGGCCCATAGTCAGCGACCTGGGTCTCATATCCAAAAGTCATCACTGGCCACACACATTGGTTATACACCTTTGTCTTGAGACACAGGTATTTTGGACGCCAAAATGTGTTTAAGTTTTTCGAACGTTGCCCATCAGAGTTGGATTCGATGAGTGATCTGTTTCTCGAAGTTGAACTTACTTAACTGGACTGTTTGCCCCAGGTATAGGTACATAGCGGTCGACAGTTGGTTTAAAATGTATGAACACCGCATACGTATAATGTATATTGTAGTATGGCCCGTGACTGGGCCGCGAAGCCCACGTCACAGTCAAACGTTCGTGCAGATTAATGATTAAATTAGTCGGGAATAACGTTTATGGAATAAGCTCGTTACGTCTGTGAAAACTAATTAATTTTATCGCCAACTTCGGCTTCGGTTATTTTCATAAAAGGCTAAGCTTTAGTTGCTTTGATTTCTCGGTAAAGTATAACCTTATTGGTACTGCTTCTAGGTTTTAGAGTTTCATATGAAAACGTTAGTCATACATAACGTTAGTTATTACATTAGTCTTCAAGTTTTTCAACGTTGTGACGCGGTCTATGTAAAATGACGGTAATTTTATACAATTCTTTGATGTTATTTAGGAACTCTGTTTCATAAAATTACATCAGATATTTAAGGCATTTGCTACAC